>SEYY01002532.1:107500-112500 GCA_009176605.1 Armadillidium nasatum
CTATAAATTAACATAACTAAAGGATTGAACTTTATTCTCAATGGAACTTCCTTTATATTTTCATTCAATTCTTATACAGACGGCATTCAATTCTTATACAGACGGTCTCAAGACTTACTGTTTGCTTGGCATACGGAAGAGGAAGTTTGAAGTTAACAGTTTAAAGTGATGTTTACATTTTTCTTTTTAAGTATATTATTATTATTATTACAACTTTTTCTTACATAGTTACTTTTCATTTATATTAATTTTCTTTTTAGACTTATATCGTCGAGTAAAGGTAGGTTGAGTGAATCACGTAATTTAAGGCGATGGTTCGATTCCCCATGCGGATCCTAGATAGGAACTACCTAAAGATCTCCCCTCCTTCTGTGAGATGTGTTATGTGTATATATATATATATATATATATATATATATATATATATATATATATATATATATATATATATATATATATATATATATATATATATATATATATATATATATATATATATATATATATATATATATATATATATATATATATATATATATATATATATATATATATATATATATATATATATATATATATATATATATATATATATATATGTTGTGTGTGTGTGTGTGTGTGTGTGTGTGTGTGTGTGTGTGTGTGTGTGTGTGTGTGTGTGTGTGTGTGTGTGTGTGTGTGTGTGTCTATTCTGTAGGATTTTATTTTTGAAGATGTAGTGTAATTTTGCAATTCGATTTTTCACATAAATTAAAATTAATAAATTGTTAAAATCATTAAATAAAACCCGTATTTGGGTCCTATTCAGCTCCTCCCCTATTCAATTACGAGATGAAATTTGATGTCTTTTTTAAAAGGGAAAAATTTGAGTTTCTTTGCGGCTTTTTACGCTTCCCTTAATCAGTTTTTATTTTTCAGTTAGAGTAATATTTTAGCTTCAGATTTGATATAAATGTAATATTAACTAGAAAGAACTACCTTTTTTTTTAATTGTATCTTATTTTTGAACTTGGTTTAATTAAGTTTATTTTTAAAAGACTTTAAATTTGGCGTAATTTTTCATACGTCATTTATTCGCAGTCTTTTTGATTGGTAATTATCTGCTTCTAAAATCTGCCTCCATAGGAAAGTGCCTTGTATGCTCGTACCGTAAATATAGGCTTGGTCACATCATGGTATAAATATATGTATATTATTTATACAGTGATCACATAGTTAACGAATGTAATCCTGCGATTTTCTTTTTTGACAATTTACCAAACGATTCTTGTGTTGCGTGTGAGTGTAGTGTGCTGGACTGAGTGTGTGTGTGTGTGACAAGACAACAATTCTAGTAGAAAATTTACTCAGTAGAGAACAATAGATAAATTGAGAGTGCTACACTGAAAAAAAAAATGTCCTAACGGATCGCTTGACCAGATAAAAAAAAAATGTCAAAGTTGTAATTTAAACGCAAAAAGACCTGTTACTGATAAGAAAGTAGCTTCACCATATTTTACTATTAAGAAAGGAAAAACATATTATTTATATAATAAAGCAACATCACCAACTTATTTTCTAATAAGAAAATAAATTTAAAATTTCGTTGTGAGTTTTGACGCTTTTTCGCTAAGACATTTTTCGTAGTTGTTACTAAAGAGGTCAAGAACTTTCTACTGATCACGATAAGAGGACATAGAAAGGTATATTAGGGACTTGTCTTGTTTAATTATTCCGCTTTTCAGTTTCATTTAATGATAACTGAATTGGTTTTAATGCTATTCAGGAAGTACAGAGCTGGTTTATATACCCACAATTATCGAGAATGGTAACTAATGATATTTGCGCAATGATTATATTATTGATGCGGGTTCTTTACTTTCTAATATTTATATACTGACAAGATTTGATTCAACATCAGTTGTTATTTTCCTTATTCCCTCTAAGGGCACTTATAGAAAAGGGATAGAAGCCTATATGAAATTCGTTAAGATCTGGGGAAGATTAAGTTAAATTTTGAAAATGAAGACCCAAATGTCCCGTTACAGCAAATAAAAAAAAATAAATAAATAAAAAAAATAGAGAAAATTTAGAGGAGGGAAGATTGCTCGAAACTTCATCTGTAAAGTGCGTAAAAAATTACCATGGTTGCTAAGTCAGGATCAGGAAGATGTAGAGGGGGAGGAGAAGACTATGTGGAGTGACAATTATTCTCAAAGAAGAATGCATTTAACTAAATGGTGAGGAAGTGTAGTTTCATTTGTAAAATTGATAGCTTAATTAAAAAGTACAAGAAGAGATGCATCGAAAGATAAAAAGATTGAAGAGAGTGAATCAGTGAGGGTAGGAAAGTTGATAACACTTTAATCTCATGCACAACTATTTCAAGGAAAGTTGTGTGAGTGATGCGTACTCCATACAAGGACGAACAACTCTCTCATGCGAAGAAGTTCTGCAAAGATATTCCAAGCCCCCGAACATTTTTCTAAAAACAGCCATTTTTTTAGACTAATGAAGGATTGTTTAATCCTTCAAAATATCTTACATAAACAGTCATTTTTTTAGGGTAATGAAATGTGTTCCAAGCCCCCAAACAGTTTTATGAAAGCAGCCATTTTGAAAACGAGAGAAAAAAAACGTGATGCTTCAAACAAAGAAATATAAGAAAGGGAAATACCAAGAATATAAACAATGAAAAATTTGAAGTATGTTTTTTCAAAGATGTTATGAATGTGTGAATGGTGAATATATATATATATATATATATATATATATATATATATATATATATATATATATATATATATATATATATATATATATATATATATATATATATATATATACGTGTGTGTGTGTGTGAGAGTGAGAGAGAGAGTGTATGTTTCTGTGTGAGTGTGAGAATTGTCACTTCGAGAGATGGACGAAGGAATTGAGTTTTTGTTGCATTGATAACAAGAAATGTTTACTCTATCCTAATAGGAAATATAAAAGAGATCAGAGATCAGTCAAGGTTATCCACATAGTATCAGTTATTCGAGGTAATAATCTTTATTTTTTTTTCAGCTCAGCAACAACTACAGGAAAATGATCGCTAGAGTAAACTTCTCCTTGGAAAGATTTTTTTAAAATCATTTATTTCTGAAAATGTTTGGTTTTGACTTCTGTCTTTCCTGTCTAACAGGGAACCACATGGACCTCCCAGGGGACTACAGATGTTTTGAGGGGTCCTTAATGGAAAATGCTATTTCGTGGGTCCATGATATGAGATAAGGGGTCCAAGATAAAATATTATAAATAAATAATATTACAAGTTTTTTTTGTTTTTTTTTTTTTAATTATTTTTTTTTTTAAAAGTTCACATCTCACGGACATTGCCCTATTCGAGGAGAGGAACTTTCTAGGTAGTATATACCTAGGATCCCGAAGTGGGATCGAACCGGCGCCCTCAAGCACGTGAGTCAATCACCCTACCGTTCGAGCCACGGTAAGAGTCAAAAAATAAAGTTTGGAATTCCTGAATTAAACAGAGACCTTGAGTTGTGTTTAAATTCCATCTTAACAGATTTCTGTACCATTCTGTTCACTACTTCCCTCTGACATTCCTGATTCATAATCCTAAGGACTGGTCGTTAGTTCTATCGTTCCTTGGCATTTAAAATTAAACAAGACTATTTCATTATGTTGCATTGTTTCTTAAATATATGCACATTATAGAATTTGATTTGTTCAATACCTATGCTTCATGATGTATTGTACAAGCGTAAATCTGAATAAAGCAAACATCAATGAAGATTTCTCTTTATTTGCATCAGTAAAAAGTAAGACCTTGTCCCAAACGGCAAAAGAATCCCATAAAATACTGTGCAGCCAATTATAATTCTGTCAGTGTAAGTCTCACACCCTGTTATGAAACTTCTCTTTATTCACCTACAGAGTTTCTCTATTCTATATTTGTGTTTGCCTCCTATATTAGACATAACATATCTACACGTAGTCTACTTCTCTATTCTATATTTGTGTTTGCCTCCCATATTAGACATAACATATCTACACTTAGTCTGCTCCTATCTCTTTTACCTACTTTTTAGTTTTCCAGCCTGATGCACTTCTCTGATCAGTGAAATCGAATCGGTATTAAAATTGGAATCGGTTAGGTTAGACAGCCGTCTCGGCATCGGAATCGAGACCAGTCTGGTTGGACAACTGTCTCGGAATCAGAAGAGATCCGGTTATATAGCTGTTTCGGAATGGGAAAAGGTCCGGTTAGGAAATAGTCTCGGAATTGGAAACAAAACAAATACGGTTGGACAGCTCTATCGGAATATATGGTATTTCGGTATCGGAATCGGTCCGATCGGATAGTTGTCTCCGAATCTGAATCGGAACCGTTTTCTGTTGGGTAGATGTCTCGGAATTGGAATCATATGATTATTAATAGTCAGAACAGGGACCGAAAGCGAAATCTGAATCGGAACGGTAACTGGAATCGGAATCGGAACTGGAATCGGAATAGGAATTGGAACCTGAGTCGAAATCTGAACTGGATTCGGAACCGGAGTCGGGATCAGATCTGTACTAGAATTATTTTATTACCGAAACCACAGACATGATTCTAACATTCTACGTTTCTATTATTATTATAGTTATGATTGAATATCACCTGAGTATGATATATATATATATATATATATATATATATATATATATATATATATATATATATATATATATATATATATATATATATATATATATATATATATATATATATGTGTGTGAGTGTGTGTGTGTGTGTGTGTGTGTGTGTGTTTACCATAAAAAACAGATTTTCCTAGGACAAATTAGTTTTAATTCTCTTTTAGGTTGGGTTTAGTTAGGTTAGGTTAGATTATGTTAGGTTACGGTAGGATAGGTTATCTACAATTGATTAAAGTAGATAGTTAAATACTAGTTTTTTCCTAGAAAATATATATATATATATAATTTATATATATATATATATATAATATATATATATA
>SEYY01002532.1:147500-150000 GCA_009176605.1 Armadillidium nasatum
CCATTGGAATAAATCCTTCTTTGGCTTGTAGGACGCTTCGGTCTCTGCTGAAAAGGTATTAGCAGTAATCGTCGATGGAATGAGCAGGTTCATTCCATCTTCACCATTCCATTTTCTCCTCAAAATCCGTGGTTCGATGACAATTGTTCTCTTATCGTGAATGGATAATTCTCCTTCTCCTATCACTCTTGCTAATTTTGATTCAGCTCGGAATCGTTGCATTGATGTTCTTCGACGAACTAAGCGTACTTACAGTAGGAAGTGCGCTGACCTCCATGGTTCTCCTACTGATTAAAATTTCTAGTCTCTTGGCAAAAATAACTTAATATCTTCTTTAAATCTTCCTTTCCTCCTCTTCTTCGCTCTAATGGATCTGTAGCTATTACTCCCTCTGAAAAGGTCGATCTCTTCCTCCTCGTTTTCTCATCGAACTTCACCATGCTCGATTCTGGCATACCTACTCCTATTCCTGCTCTCAGGTGTTCCATGTCTATACCTTTATAACTCATGATCGGGTTTATGAAATCCTGAAATCTATGAATGTCAGGAAGACCGGCGGCCCGGATGGCATCCCCCCCCCCTCGTATTCTGTGGTAGTATTCTTCCGAGTTGGCGCCTTCTCTCGTTCAACTCTACTCACTATGCCTTAATACTAATTTTATTCCTAAGTGCTGGAAGAGAAACATATGTTCAATATGTCCAAATTTCATATCTATATTGTATTTAAAAAAAAAAATGTCACAACATATTTTTTTTATTTATTTTCTTAATTAGAAAATAAATTGGTGATACGACTTTCTTATGCTTAGCATGTCTTTTTTTTTGTTTTGAAAATTTTACTGTGACATTTTTTTTTTTGCCACTTGTCACAACGATTCGTTAGGACAATTTTTTGCAGTTCATTTTATTTGTAAAGAAGCTTTCTCTTATTATAGTTCACTCTGGAGTTATGATTCTTTTTTTTTATTTTTTAATAATTATTTTATAATTTTTAACTTTTACTTTATTTTTTTTTTTTATTTTTTAACATTTTTAACAATTAGATAAAAAAAGATTTTAAACTTTCGTACTAAAATAAACCATGTCTATACTGAAAATCGAACCAACGTTTGTTGTGAACCAGATCCATCGTCTTAACCCTTTAACTACTGAGACCATAATAATAATAATAATAATAATAATAATAATAATAATAATAATAATAATAATAATAATAATAATAATAATAATAATAATAAATAACAAAAATTAAAAAAAAATAATTAATTTTTTTTTTTTTTTTTTTTTATTTTATTTTTATTTTATTATTTATTATTTTTATTATATATTAATACTACTACTATCATTTAAATCTTCAATTTTCGTGATCTGGGTTTCCAAAATTTCTTTAATTTTTCTTCTTCTTCTTATTATTATTATTATTATTATTATTATTATTATTATTATTATTATTATTATTATTATTATTATTATTATTATTATTATTATTATTATTATTATTATTATTATTGTTATTATTATTATTATTATTATTATTATTATTATTATTATTATTATTATTTGACTAAAATGATTATATTTACTCTCAATATTGTCATCAGCTGTAATTCTGAATTCTCAAGAATTCTTCATCATTATTTTGATTAATCATCATTATATACATCTATATATATATATATATATATATATATATATATATATATATATATATATATATATATATATATATATATATATATATATATATATATATATATATATATATATATATAATATATAATATATATAATTAAATTATTAAAAATTATTACTGTTTATTATTATTTATTATTATTATTATTATTATTATTATTATTATTATTTATTATTATTATTATTTTTATTTTTTATTCTTTATTATTATTATTATTATTTATTATTATTATTATTATTATTATTATTATTATTATTTTTATTATTATTACTATTATTTATTATTATTATTATTATTATTATTATTATTATTATTATTATTATTATTATTATTATTATTATTATTATTATCATCTTTATCTACTACTATTGTGATTATTATCTATTACTATAATTAAAATTTTATTATTATTGTTATTATTAGAATTATTATATTAAAATTCTGATTAACATTATCTTTATAAAATATTTTCTTATAAGCCAATTAATTATTTAATATTTTCATATAATTATTATGATAATTATATAATTGATTAATTATATAATATTTCTTCGTTGTAATCATTTTGATTAATTGTATAATTTCAATATTATCGAAAATAATTATAAAAAAGTTACAAAAATTAGCATTATTATTACGTCAATTATTATTATTATTATTATTATTATTATTATTATTATTATTATTATTATTATTATTATTATTATTATTATTATTATTATTATTATTATTATTATTATTATTATTATTATTATTATTATTATTATTATTATTATTATTATTATTATGATTATTATTTTTATTTTT
>SEYY01002532.1:162500-167500 GCA_009176605.1 Armadillidium nasatum
GTATTGTGCATTTAACAGACAGTCACGTGAATTAACATACAATTGAGTTAAAAGGACAAATAGCGGGACAATTACAAGCAGTATTGTGCATTTAACAGAGAGTTGCGTGAATTGACATACAACTGAGATAAAAGGACAAACCCCAAATTAAAGGACAAACAGTGAGACTCATATATGAAAAGGAGACAAACTGCAGACAGGACAGAGAATTATCATACATGCTGCTACCGTGGGATAAAGGTAGAGCGATGAACGTTGTCTCGATCCTTTCATCCAGATCCTAAGAAGAAATTACCAATAAAGATGAGGGACGAACTTAAAACGGCAATAATAATAATAATAATAATAATAATAATAATAATAATAATAATAATAATAATAATAATAATAATAATAATAATAATAATAATAATAATAATAATAATAATAATAATAATAATAATAATAATAATAATAATAAATAATAATAATAATAATAATAATAATAATAATAATAATAATAATAATAATAATAATAATAATAATAATAATAATAATAATAATAATAATAATAATAATAACTGATGTTATTTCTGTTTTTATGGGTTGTATTTTATTATTATTGTTTCTAGATATTTTGTATTATATTTGTACTAATATATATCTTGTTTTTTTCCCAGAAGCACATCTCCCGGTTCTCCTCAAGATCGATTCCACGATGCCAGAGAGAAATTTTTATCACTAGAACGACAGAGAAGTGCAATCGAAGCTTCTACAGGCGAATATTTCCCTCATCCAGATGGAGTTGGCAGATCAACTTCTTGGGAAGTGACTCCTAGAGGATTTCCTTCTCAAGGGCATCGAGGTAGAGAGAAGAGGAGAGTTTTTGGAAGCAGAGAAGACATCTTGTGGCCAAAAAGCGACAGAGACACTGGCTATGGGTCTCGTGACGCTCTATTAAGAGATCGAAGAGCTCGAGAAGCGAAGGAGAGCGATTGCTGGAGAAAAGAGGGAATGAAAACTCCTGATATATGGGATTATAAAGGGCACGAAAGAGGTCAAAGTCCTACCCGGGGAAGACCTCGTACTCCAGTCAAAGAACATCGTATGCCAAGAATAAGGTCACCAGATCGTCAGGAATACTTAAGGGCTAAATCAATGCATGATCTAAGTCAACGTAGGAAAATAGCTGAAGACGAGAGGAGAAGTCGAGATCCGAGGAGACGATCCCTTTATGATCAATCTGCAGAAGAAATCAGTCAACAAGACAAACGCCAATTTAGCTCTCATTCTCATTTAGTTGCCCCTTCGTCAGACAGCTCTTCGTCTTCATCCCCTTCAAGAGGACCTAGGTATCATGAACTACCAGAAAACCAGAGATTCCCAGGATTAGATCGAGCCACTGCCAGACCAGATCCTTTAGAATCTCGATCCAAGAAGACCTTCGACTACCCAGTCAATGGGGGACACGCCCCCATCCATATAACACGTGCTCACCATGATGATTATCGCAAATATCGATATGACCATGGCAATGCCCAATACATACGACCCGCTCAAGTCTCTGCAGTTCATTACTAATATTTAATTCTTATTATTAAATAAATAGGATGACACTATTATTATTATTATTATTATTATTATTATTATTATTATTATTATTATTATTATTATTATTATTATTATTATTATTATTATTATTATTATTATTATTTTATTATTATCATTAGCAATTAATATTTACTGAATCTGTAGTTCCTATATATATATATATATATATATATATATATATATATATATATATATATATATATATATATATATATATATATATATATATATATATATATATATATATATATATATATATATATATATATATATATATATATATATATATATATATATATATATATATATATATATATATATATATATATATATATATATATATATATATATATATATATATATATATATATATATATATATATATATATATATATATATATATATATATATATATATATATATATATATATATATATATATATATATATATATATATATATATATATATATATATATATATATATATATATATTATATATATTATGTTAATCTTTCTCAAATTAGCGTCCAACATCAGATTTGAAAGTGATATTAATATATGTGTAAATGTAAAATTAAAAACATTCACAAACTAGACGCAAAATGATTCATAATTACACACACACACACACACACACACATATATATATATATATATATATATATATATATATATATATATATATATATATATATATATATATATATATATATATATATATATATATATATATGATCATCTTAATAATATAGAGATTTTTTCCTTTATTTGAGAGTGTGAGTGGAATTTAAATTTCCTTTTTAGATCTGAGGTAAAAATTCCCAGAACTTTGGAGTAGGTGAGATGATGAATCATTATAAAGTGTAAGGATTTAAATCTGAAAAAATTTTTTTTCTCTGTTTCTAATCATTACTTTCTGGTTCCTCTTCTTCCACCACAATCTTGAATTTTGCAAAAAAAAAAATCAAATTAAACCTTCTTCTTCTTCTTCTTCTTCTCTTTCTTTCTGTTTTTCTTTTTCTCTCTCTCTTTCTTTTTATTTCTTTTCTGTTCTTTAATCTTGTTTTACTGCTCTTTTTTTAGTACAGATATAGAATCATACCATTTTAAATGGATAGATTATTTTAGATCTTAATTTATAATATACTTTTTAAAATTTTCATAAAATCATTTTAGCCTCTGCCAATATCTTTTATAATTTATTAAATCTTTAACTCTGGAGTCTTCCAAGATCTTTTTAGGCGTGCCTGTTTGGGAATATTTTTTTTGTGATGCAAAAAATTAAATATAACCAATGGAAACACATAAACCTAAGACAGCAACATGCTTCCATGAGCATTTAAAGTATTCCTATAATGTAATCTAATGGCCCTAACCATGGCTAACTAGTTCATAAGAATTGGTAAAATCATTTTCCGCCAAAATAAATAAACAAATAAATAAATTAATAAGGTAGAGCTCTGATTCATCTGGTTTAATACTACTTTAAAATTAGTTTTAAAATTTATATACGATTAGTGGAATTTATAAACAGGTTTTACGTCTTTCATCTGTGAATGTTTTTTTAGGTAGATTTATTGGAACCAATCCTCAAATTTATTTTCAAACAAAAGATATAAAATAGAATAACTTCTTTCAGAGAGACACTTGTACAAGTCCTTTTTTCTTATTCTTTGTGTTTTGTCTTTCAACGTTGGACTACGGGATGATCACTTCCTTCTGATTATCTTTAGGCTCTCAGTAATACAGTCAAAAGATTTTGAAACAACAACAACATAACATAGTAATACAGTAAATGGGTTTTGGAAGATCCTTTACATAATACAGTAATATAGTCAAAGGATCTTGAAAGATCTTTAACATAATACAGTAAAACAGTTTTGAAAGATCCTTAACATATTTCAGTAATATAGTAAAAGGGTTTCGGAAGATCCTTAACAATACAGCAATACAGTAAAAGAGTTTTGAAAGATCCTTAACATAATAAAGTAATACAGTAAAAGGACTTTGGAAGATCCTTTACATAATACAGTAATATAGTCAAAGGATTTTGAAAGATTCTTAACATGATACAGTAATACAGCAAAATATTTTGAAAGATCCTTAATATAATGCAATAATACAGTCAAAGGATTTTGAAAGATCCTTAACATAATACAGTAATACAGTCAAAGGATTTTGAAAGATCCTTAATATAATACAGTAATACAGTCAAAAGATTTTGAAAGATCTTGAACATAATACAGTAATACAGTAAAAGGATTTTGAAAGATCCTTTACATAATATAGTAATACAGTAAAAGGGTTATGGAAGATCCTACATAATACAGTGATATAGTCAAAGGATTTTGAAAGATTCTTAACATGATACAGTAATACAGCAAAATATTTTGAAAGATCCTTAATATAATGCAATAATACAGTCAAAGGATTTTGAAAGATCCTTAACATAATACAGTAATACAGTCAAAGGATTTTGAAAGATCCTTAATATAATACAGTAATACAGTCAAAAGATTTTGAAAGATCTTGAACATAATACAGTAATACAGTAAAAGGATTTTGAAAGATCCTTTACATAATATAGTAATACAGTAAAAGGGTTATGGAAGATCCTACATAATACAGTGATATAGTCAAAGGATTTTGAAAGATTCTTAACATGATACAGTAATACAGCAAAATATTTTGAAAGATCCTTAATATAATGCAATAATACAGTCAAAGGATTTTGAAAGATCCTTAACATAATACAGTAATACAGTCAAAGGATTTTGAAAGATCCTTAATATAATACAGTAATACAGTCAAAAGATTTTGAAAGATCTTGAACATAATACAGTAATACAGTAAAAGGATTTTGAAAGATCCTTTACATAATATAGTAATACAGTAAAAGGGTTATGGAAGATCCTACATAATACAGTGATATAGTCAAAGGATTTTGAAAGGTCCTTTACATAATACAGTAATATAGTCAAAGGAATTTGAAAGGTCCTTTACATAATACAGTAATATAGTCAAAGGAATTTGAAAGGTCCTTTACATAATACAGTAATATAGTCAAAGGAATTTAAAAGGTCTTTAACATAATACAGTAATATAGTCAAAGGAGTTGGAAGATCCTTAACGTGATCAACTTTTATTCAGGTGAATAAAAAAAAAGACTTACTGGGACATTTAATTTCAACTATATTTTTTTTAAAAAGTTTTGACTAACTTTAGAATCGTGAATGTGTGTGTGTTTTGGCTCTCCCTCAGTTTGTCGAACCAATGCAGTATAACCTTTTAAATTATTTATTGAGAATCTTAACAACTGTTTTTGATTATACCTTCACGAAAAATGAAAACACTTACTTCAATTGTTATTTTTTTCCAATAAATTATATTTTTTCTCTAAAAAAAATTG
>SEYY01002532.1:170000-192500 GCA_009176605.1 Armadillidium nasatum
AGGTACTTTTCTTGGTCGTATATACCTAGGATCCTCAAACGGGATCGAACCGGTGCCCTCAAGTACGTTAGTCAATCACACTATTGTTTATGCCAAGGCAAACAGAATAACTGGTGGTATTCTTGTCCTTTGAAGATATCACTACTGTTCACGGGCAGAGCTCTGTTCGAGAAGGGAGTGCTAGATAATAATAATGATGTAAAATCTCACCCATTTTCCACATGACTCATATTTCGCAGGCGAGTACAGACACAAGCGTTAAAGTGAGAAAGACTAACTTTGGAAGGAAACAGAAGATGGAAGATTAAGAGAATTTTTAAGAACAGAGGTAGCTGGGAAGAGGGAAGCTGCCCAGAGAACAAACCTTGAGTTGATATCTAACCCGACACATTAAAAAATCAAGCTTTTACTTACTGAAGAAGTAAATTAAAAAAAAAAGTTTTTGGGAAAATTTTGAACTGGGCCATTTGAAGTTAAGGTAGATTATCTCTCAAACCATAACCCCCACAGAATTTTTACAAGAATACAAAAATCTGTATCGTCTCCAATTATACTTATGTACCAAGTTTCATCTTTCTATTGTGAAAATTGAAAATTTTATTTAAAAAATCAATAATCGGGTGAAAAGTGACCAAAAATGTCCGCTCCGGGCCCCTTATTAAATCCAAACACAATTCCTTCCTGCGCGTTTACATTTATTCCGACCTTTAGTTTTACTATCATGGTCTACTTACCCATGTATGAAGTATTTACTTCTTCTCAACAATAATTGTGAAGATAGCAAAATATTTTATTATCCTGAATCATCTCCTCTAAGATCTCATTTTCAAAAAAAAATTTATTTCTACTCTCATTAGGTAAGGAATGTAAATATACTTTGCTGTTTCATATTTTAATAACTTATTAGGGCAGAAAGACAGGTACGCAAAATGGCAATCGAATATCTTAAGAGATAAGAAATAAAATTTAAGTTCACTCAAAACTTCGAAAAGTAATTGGCTGACATCCTTTAAGGTACTGATTCGATCTCTACCTAAAAAGTTCCCCTCCTCAATTAGGTATGAACTTTAATTAAAAAATTGGAAATAGTTACTTTAGCTGTTTTCATTGTTATTAAATTCAGATACGGAAAAAAGCTAGAATGTGGTTACCTGAACTCCTTGTCCATGAAAAACAAGTTTTACAGCCTGTTGATTTGAGGAACAGTTCTGCCACCTGACGGATAAAATGGCAAAAATGTGTTTGACAGTAAATTCAATCTTTCACGTTACGTTTTTTTATGAAACACTCGGTATATTTAACGTCGTTTTAACTGGGATTGTAAACATTATTTCTGCATTTTTTTTTTTCACTCATACTGGATGTAAGAACAAGGATATGAGAAAAAAGATAACTCGCAGAGTTTCATGAAATCAGTTATATATATATATATATATATATATATATATATATATATATATATATATATATATATATATATATATATATATATATATATATATATATATATATATATATATATATATATATATATATATATATATATATATATATATATATAGGGAATCAGCACAAATAATAAAGAAATACACTCTCTTTATCTGTTTTCCGAACTTCCTTTGACTTGCACACTTTTAAAAGCTGTGTATCGGGACATGTCGGCCTTTAACTTGACCAGGTTTCCGGTGGTACACCCTGGTGAAAATTTGCAGGCCTTTGACTTTTGCCCACCAGAGGAGATTTAAAAAAAATTGCATTATGCATGCAATTTATGTAACGATATTTATGGAGTAGGAGACAAACATACCTATTCCAATTAGAAATAATAATAATAATAATAATAATAATAATAATAATAATAATAATAATATAATAATAATAATAATAATAATAATAATAATAATAATAATAATAATAATAATAATAATAATAATAATAATGATAATAATAATAATAATAATAATAATAATAATAATAATAATAATAATAATAATAATAATAATAATAATAATAATAATAATAATAATAATAATAATAATAATTTTTAAAATTTTAAAAAAAAATTAAATGTCAATAAGTCTGACAAGGAAAAGAACTAGTTCTTATTCTAAAATAGTTGCTCTTATAATAAAGAAGGTAATATTGATAACAAATTGGTAATATTTTCATAAAAATTATCCCAACAGCATATGTCCTATTATTCTAATACAATAAACTTTACAAAGATTGTGTTTGCTTTTTTTTATATTTTCAGTGAGATAAGTCTTAAAGATAGTAAATGCATTCTAAGGTGGAATTAAAAAATTAATATTTTTTTTAACGTTAAAGGTCCAGTAGGTAAAGTTTACCTTAATTAATTTTAATTTTTTTTTCAAATTTGTTTTACAAAATACGAAAAAATCATTTTGAAGGGTGGGGTAAATTTTGATGCCATGACGATAGTTGTTAAAATTCCTGAAAATTTCTTGAAGCATGGTGAGAGGGTGCTATGGTGCCTTTTGCCTTTGTGTTTTACGTTTGTGATTAACAGGACAAGAAAACTACGAGAAGCGAACCAGGCTTATTTGTGAAAAATAAAGATTATATCAATTTGTAAGTTGAACAATGAATAACTAAGCTAAAACGTGTTAAACAATAAAATAGAGCGTAAGAATCCACAAAAATGTATCAAAATTGTCCCAGTCAATCAGGTAGATGCCCATACAACATGCAAAAGTATATTATCCAAATAAAAACTAAGCATTTAATACTATAATATTTATGGTATGCAGGCTAATTTTCATAACTAACTAATCCTTTCAATTAAATGTCAATAGGTCTGAGTAGGAAAACAACTGGCGCTAACTGGTTCTTATTCAAAAATCTGATATTTTCTTTACTAAAAATATGTCTCACCCAACTGTATAACCTCTGAAAATTTCATATAGATTGGTTGAAAATAGAAAAGTTGTTACAACTTGTTTAGTAGTTAGTTTTTACCCCATTAGGTGGTTAGTTTTACCCTGTTTCAAAAAAATATTAATATTTTCAAAACTTTATAAAGAAAATTTACATTATTTTATATGCAAACACTTACCTTTCATTTTTTCACTTAGTTGTATTTTTTGTAGTCAGTGTTGAAAAGTTTTGGAAGTGATTATTAGTAATAATTTTGAAGTATCTAATCAGTATTTGGAAGCAAGGAATAAAGCTAAAAAGTTATTAGGTTTAATATATTGTAATGTTCTTAGCAAGAACAAGGAGATTATAAGTAAACTGTGCAATAGCTATGATAGAACAGTATTTGAATATTTTGGGTAAGTCTGGACCTATCCTTACAGAGGGAATCACTTTGGTTTTATCTGCAAACTTAGAAATTATATATATATATATATATATATATATATATATATATATATATATATATATATATATATATATATATATATATATATATATATATATATATATATATATGGTAAAGGTGGAGATTGTTTCTGAGTTTCGATTGTTAAAAAATATCGAAAATCGAAAATATCGGAGAAGCCTATCGTAAACAAGAGAGTTGTCAGAGGTACGAGGTACTATTACTAGACATAGACACAATTATTATTACTTACTTTTCTAGCAGAACCTAATTCGACTTATCATAACCTGAACTACCGAAATTGCCGTAAAAAGAGGCCTAACCTACACAAGAATTTGCCGTAAAAGAGACCTAACGTACACAAGAACGTTTGCACGACATAGTAGCCTAAGGCTAAGGATAGGTATGAAAATATCGATTAATCAGAAATATTGACATAAAAAAATATTGATATAAAAAATATCGAAACTCAGAAACAATCTCCACCTAAGCCTATATATATATATATATATATATATATATATATATATATATATATATATATATATATATATATATATATATATATATATATATATATATATATATATATAAGGAACAGTAGTCACCCAATAGTGAACCATGTAGGACACCACTCTTCACCATTTCACATGTTGATTTTTTATCATTCAGGAGCAAATACTGCCTTCTATTCTTCAACAACTCTTTAATCCAACCATACATCACCACCTGTATAAATCTACTGTATACACCATTAGAACCCGAGCTTCACTTTGGTCAGTACGGTCCATTAAAGATTTAATTTCTTTTATTTTAATATCATATTATGTAAATTTATTAAATGTATACTAGAACTAAAAGTCTGTAAACTATTATCTAATCTTTCTTCAGTGAGTAATATACTAAATTTTCATCAGTTTCAATTGGCCCAACAGTCTTGTTTTTACTTTTAAATTTATAAAAACTTAAAAACTTTTTTATATCCTTATTATCATTCTATTCTAAATTAATATATATATATATATATATATATATATATATATATATATATATATATATATATATATATATATATATATATATATATATATATATATATATATATATATAACAACTTTTTTATTTGAAAGTTTGGA
The DNA here is from genome assembly GCA_009176605.1 of Armadillidium nasatum. Lineage (NCBI taxonomy): Eukaryota > Metazoa > Arthropoda > Malacostraca > Isopoda > Armadillidiidae > Armadillidium > Armadillidium nasatum. The sequence continues at coordinate 174,483 of SEYY01002532.1, forward strand.
AGCCGAATGTCTGGTTGTATTTTATCGCCTTGTTTGTGGTGTTTGTATAGTACCAAAGATTTAGCAATTATATATATACATATTATGTGTAGAATCTTATCCAGAAACTTTGGTTACAGGTTATCTAATGGCAGTGGACACAGCTCATCGCAAATTTTATGATTTTGAGGCATTTGACTCCCCACCAAATGAAACTAATTTGAAAGTGGATCCTGAAGAAACGAAAAGGATATTTAGTTATGTTAATGAAAATATTATTGGAAGTCAGAGAGGATTTTCATCTCCATTTGGTTACAAAAAAGGTAACAGATTTGTTTTTGTAAAATATTTTCTTATATGATTATCTAATTTAATATATATAGGTGTGAATATATCTTTGTTAGTTTGTTTGTTATTTTGTGTTGCCTCTTTATTTTAATGCAGTCAAAAATTTATGTAAACTCTTATCAAATTTGTAAACCAAATATCTCTTTGCCGTAAAATTTCTTTAATCATTTTCATTTATTAATCAAAATATATTGTTCATCCCCTAATTTTACTGTATTGTGTATTTCATGAGGTTTATTACTTCAACATAATGCTCATCTTAGGCCTTGTTTCATAACCCTTCAGAGTGCACTTTTCATTAATGTACCAATTCAACTTCAACTATATAACTATATATATATATATATATATATATATATATATATATATATATATATATATATATATATATATATATATATATATATATATATATATATATATATATATATATATATATATATATATATATATCAGTTACATATTGTGATTACGTTGCATCTGGACGTTCATTAAAATTCATAGAAGAGTATATTTTAGATCAAGTTCTTCCACAGTATGGATCTACTCATACAACTACTTCAGTATCATCCCTTCAGACAACCTTGTTTAGGTGAGCAAAGGGCTTACTTTAATGCGTTTTAAATATTTCCCTTAAGATTTTTAAACTAATTCTTATTATATTTTATATATAAACTATAATTGATAAATATTATAAAAATGTTTAATTTTAATAAATTATAAAATAGACATGAAGCGAGGGACATTATTCGCAATGCAGTTCGGGCATCAGAACATGATAGAATTATATTCACTGGTAGTGGCTCAACGGGAGCTGTTAATAAATTGATAAATGGTTTGAACCTCGTAACTTCACCTATTGTTTTTGTAGATTTCACCGCCCATCATTCGTCTTTGTTGCCATGGAGAGAAATTGGAGCTTTGGTAAGTTGAAGTTATAGATGTTGTTTTTATATATTGCTTTAGTTTCCCTTTGAAAAATAATTATAATTAAGTAAAAATGCTATTAGAATTATATATATATATATATATATATATATATATATATATATATATATATATATATATATATATATATATATATATATATATATATATATATATATATATATATATATATATATATATATATATATATATATATATATATATATATATATATATATATATATATATATATATATATATATATATATATATATATATATATATATATATATATATATATATATATATATATAGGTAATTAGAATAAAAGAAAGAAAAGATGGTACATTAGATGAAGAACACTTGGAGTCTCTTATGGTTGAGCTTAAAAGTTTAGAGAGACAAATGATCGGATGTTTTTCAGCGGCAAGCAACATAACTGGTTTGTTAATTGATACAGACTCGGTTACCTCTTTGCTCCACAAATATAACGCCTTTGCATTCTGGGATTTTGCGACAGCTGGTAAGTTATTATTATTATTTTTATCATCACCATGAAATATTTTGGCAGCAAATATTTTTATTGACATAAAAATGTTTCTTTGGTCAAAAAGAGAGAGAGAGAAAAAAGGAGATGATGTTGATGGATTTGGGTCTTCTTCAGAGAAAAATTTCAATGTCGATTCAGAATTTGGAACATTAGCTGAGAATTATAAATCCATTTCAAAGTGATCATTAAAATTATTAGAAAATTCTCCTTATTGAGTAAATACGATCTCGGGGGGGGGGAAAAAAAAGAAGGGAATTTTTAAGAGATATTAAAGGTAATAGGAAACAAGGGGTAAATTTGAAATTGATAAATTTAGAAGAGATTGTTAATGATTTATTGAATGAAGAAGATTCACAAAATAATTTAAAAGTTTCTTTAGAATCTAAATCTACAAGGCCTTAAATTTATTTTTATTTATTTATTTTTTTAATTTTTTTTTTTGTGATCTCGTGTGTTATTCAGATTTTGTTTACCTTTGTTAATGGAGTTATGGCAACTTACCTTTTCAAAATTACTATTTAGGACGTAGGTTTTGAACCTATGAGTCGAGATCCAAATTTGGACCCCAGGAGCTTTCGAGATGGATCGCCGTAGCTATTTAAAGAAAATAAAATATATTTTTAGTTTTAATTTTAAATTTTAACATGCGTAAATCACGAAAATATTTACTGATTTAAGAGTATTTTACGTTTTGTTATACATTCTATTTAGTAATAAATAGTTTCTGAAGCATTTATTTTTTAATATTAAAATAGACTGATGGATCAGGAAATTATCCCGTTGTATATTTTGGCTCATGGTATAAAAAGGGTTAAGAACGTCTGATTAAGAATAACCAAATTATTGTAAATATATATATATATATATATATATATATATATATATATATATATATATATATATATATATATATATATATATATATATATATATATATATATATATATATATATATATATATATATATATATATCAACATCTTTCTGCTAACATCTTATAAAATAGTTTTGATATCTTTCTGCTGACTTTTAAAGTAGTTTTGATATACCTACAAAATTAATGTTTTACCAGCTCCTTACGTGGATGTTATCATGAATCCTGTGATCTCCAATGACTCCTCGTCTCTCTCCCACAAAGACGCCATTTTCTTCTCTCTCCATAAATTTGTTGGGGGAGTTCAAACGCCAGGTAAAGAATAAATAAATTACAAATAATTATTTAATTTTATAATCTTGATATATGTGTAGGAGAAAAAAGTTTTACATACCCATAAATTTATCAATAAAGGTTGGAGAAATATTTCTTACTCTATCAAATAATATTTTGCTATTATTATTAGTAGTAGTAGTATTAGCATCATTATTATTATTACCATTGTTATTATTATTACCAGGAGTTTTGATTGCCAAAAACTTTTTATTTCGCAATAGTGTACCAGAGGAGTGTGGCGGTGGAACAGTGTTTTTTGTATCAAGAGAAAAACACAGATATTTACAGGTAATTTAAAAGGAAGACTTTTAAATTTCTTCATCAAATAGACTTAATTTTCGATGTAGTGTCACTGCGTGAGCTTCAGTAGGTTCAAACTGTTGGTTCTTTGTTCATTTTGTCTCAACAAAATTAGACTTATGACTAAAGGACTCTCAATTGAGTGTTTTCCTTATCCTATAATTTCTAAAGTGTTTAATTCAAATTTTTTTTTTTATTATTATTATTAGCATTATTAGCATTATTATTATCACAGATTTTACTCCGGTAAAAAATGTGATAAAAAACAATTAATTTTATAATTTAGGATGTAGAAGAGCGTGAAGAAGGAGGTACTCCTCCTATTGTTGAAACTATTAGAGGTGGAATGGTAATGCAATTGAAGATGAATTTGACACCCAAAGCCATTAAAGAAAGATGCTTTCAACTTTCACGGTAAAAAAAAAAATTTATTTGCCTTTATTATTATTATTATTATTAATATTATTATTATTATTATTATTATTATTATTATTATTATTATTATTATTATTAATAATGGGAGGACTGTCCAGTCCAGCTTTCTGACTTCAGACTTAACAGCTGTTTGTTTTTTCTTTAACTGTACTCCTGAAGTTCCGACTTTTTATATGTAAGCGATGCACAGGAGAGTGGTTTTTGGCTGGAATCTGCGGCCGGAGACCTGAGTCTCTAAAGAGATGGAATTTATATATATATATATATATATATATATATATATATATATATATATATATATATATATATATATATATTTTTTATATATATTTTTTTTTTTTATTTCTCCTCTGGTGGGCAAAGGCCAGAGGCCTACCATTGTTCCACCAGAGTTGGGAGGAAAGTCGGAAACATGGTCAAATTAAAGGCCGACATGACCTGATACACGGCGTTTAAAGGTGCTTAAGTCATAGGTAGTTGGGAAAATAGATGAAGGAAGTGTGTTCCAGACTTTACCAGTAGAGTAAATGTAAGATTGAGCATAGAGGTTAAGTCTGGGGTCAGAGAGTTGGACAGAGAAAGGATGAGACTGTGTAGAAAGACGAGTCGCACGAACCCTTCTTAATGGAGGAGGTATGCGACGATAGAGTTCAGAAGAGCAGTGTCCATTGTAATAGCGATAGTAGAGAGAGAGTGACGCAACATTTCGACGGGCAGAAAGAGATTGGAGAGAATTAGTGAGAGCAGGAGAATTGATAAGGCGAAAAGCTCTAGACTCCACCTTTTCCAGGAGAGCTGTGTGTGTGGAACCACCCCAGATGTGTGACGCATACTCCATACAGGGGCGAACAACACCCCTATACAGAGCAAGCAACTGGGGTGGTGTGAAGAAATACTGAAGGCGCCTCAGAACACCCAACCTCTTAGAAGCTTGTTTAGAAAGAGAAGTAATGTGATCTTTCCAAGAAAGATCACGAGAAAAGAAAACACCGAGAATATTAAGGAGAGATGAAGGTTTGAGTTGCGTGTTTTCGAAGAAGATATCGTAGTTGTGTGGAAGATTGTGTCGAGTAGAGAGATGGAGGAATTGAGTTTTTGAGGCATTGAAAACGACCATGTTTTCTCTTGCCCCAATTTGAAATGAGAGATAGCTCAGAGGTTAGTTGCTTCCAAGGCCACCCTCCTTGCCTCTATTAACTGTTGCTGGGAGGGGCGTCTTTCAAAATGAAAAGAGTAATGAAGGGTGGAGTCATCAGCATAGGAGTGGATAGGAGATGAAGTAATAGAGAGAAGGTCATTAATGAAAAACAGAAAAAGTGTTGGGGATAGGACAGATCCTTGAGGAACACCACTATTAATAGATTTATAGGATGAACGGTGGCCGTCTACAACAGCTGCTATAGAACGACCGGAAAGGAAATCAGAGAGAAGGTCACAGAGAGAAGGATAGATTCCGAAAGAGGGAAGTTTGGAAATCAAAGCTTTGTGCCAGACTCTATCGAAAGCTTTCGATATGTCCAGCGCTACAGCAAAAGATTCACCGAAATGCCGAAGAGCGGAGGACCAAGAGTCAGAGAGAAGGGAAAGAAGATCACCAGTAGAGCGTTTCTTTCGAAAGCCATACTGGCGATCTGAGATAAGATTAGAAGAATTGAGATGTTTCCAAATCTTCCTGTTAAGGATAGATTCGAAAACTTTAGAAAGAACGGAGGTTAAAGAAATAGGACGATAGTTAGAGGGCTTGAGAGGGGTCCCCCTTCTTCGGCACAGGTTGAATGAGCGCACGTTTCCAGCAAGAAGGGAAGGTTGAAGTAGAAAGACAAAGACGAAATAGTTTACCAAGGCAGGGTGCAAGCTCGGAAGCACAAGTTTTGAGAACCACAGGAGGGATACCATCAGGACCGTACGCCTTCTTAGTAGTTAAGCTCAGAGAGAGCAGAAGTGACGTCTTTAGAAGAAATTACAATTTTAGGCATAAATGAGTTAGAGGGGGTTGAAGGAGTAGGAACAGCTCCGGAATCGTCTAAGGTTGAATTTAAGGCAAAAGTTTGAGCAAAGAGTTCAGCTTTAGAGGAAGGCAAAAACGGCAGTTGTACCGTCAGAAGATACTAGAGGAGGGAAAGAGGAAGAAGCAAAGTTAGAGTTGACATTTTTTGCAAAATGCCAGAAAGGGCGAGAGGAAGAGGAGCCAGAAAGATTATTGCATTTGCGACGGAGAAAAGAGTTTTTAGTATCTCGAAGAATAGATTTTGCACGATTCCGGGATGAAATATAAGTTGCATGAGATTCTGGAGTTTGAAGACGACGGTAGTCCCTGAAGGCAGCATCCCTGCGGCGGATAGCACGAGAACAAGCAGAGTTAAACCAAGGTTTATTAGGTTTAGTGGAAGGGAAAGAATATGGAATGTACGCCTCCATGCCAGAGAGAATCACCTCAGTTATGCGCTCAGCGCACTCCGAGGGACCCCTCCCACGGAAACAGTAATCATTCCATGGAAAATCAGAAAAGTACGACCCGCAAGTCAGACCAGTTAGTGGCACCGAAATGCCAGAAACGTCTCCTCGCCGATGGCGGGGGCCGTTCTTGCGGAAGACTTGAAGAGACAGGACAAGATACGGAGATAAGAAGGTGATCGGATGAACCCAGAGGAGGAAAGAGTTTAACAGTATAAGGAGAAGGATTAGAAGTTAGAAAAAGGTCTAGAATGTTGGGTTCATCACCAAGACGGTCAGGGATACGGGTAGGGAGTTGCACCAACTGCTCAAGGTTGTTCTGGATAGAAAATTGGAAGGCGAGTTCACCAGCTGGATCTTGAGAACTAGATGAAAGCCATTGGCGGTGGTGAACATTGAAATCACCTAAAATGATGATTTCAGAGAAAGGAGAAGAAGAAAGAATGTGTTCTATTTTGGAGTTAAGATAGTCGAAGAATTTTGGATAGTCTGTAGAGTTAGGGGATAAGTAGACAGAGCAAATGAATTTAGTTGTAGAATTGCAAGAAAGTTTGAGCCATAAAGTTGAGAATTCAGAAGACTCCAAATTAGAGACACGAGAACAGACAACATCGTTGCGCACATATTGAGGATAGAGACAGTAGGAGGAAACAGAGTAGGGTTTGCTGTCAGAGCACTCAGACACCTGAGTTTCAGTTAAGAACAAGAGATGAGGTCTAGAAGAAGAGAGGTGGTGTTCGACAAAGTGGAGATTAGAAAAAAGACCGCGAATGTTGCAGAAATTAATGAAAAACGAAGACCGTGCACCAGGGCAAGCCGGCATAGAGGTCTTGGTGGCGCCAACCCCATCACCGGAGGCCACCAACTCCCAAGTGGTGATGGGGGAAGGAGTAGATGAGGGGCTATGTTTGGAATCCGCCCCTCTTGGATTCTCCGAGGCAGATTTAAGTTTCGCCATTTTTGATTAATTTAAAATAGGTAATGTAAGTGTAAGCGTTTGTAAATATTGTAGGACACATGTGAAGAAGGAGGAAGGTTGGAGAATAGGCACTAAAATGTGAGTCAAGGGTACACTAGAGACCCTCTGAGAAGATGAAACGCGAAAAGGAACGAACCAAAGGGCAACGGAGTGAAACGGAATGGTCTAGCCCATCCTATCACTCCGTGGGTTATGCCCAATGGGGGGTACTTACATCGCTTCGGACGGCGCTACGTCCTCCCCCTATATATATATATATATAATATATATATATATATATATATATATATATATATATATATATATATATATATATATATATATATATATATATATATATATATATATATATATATATATATATATATATATATATATATATATTTTAGGAAAATAGAAGAATTTACTCGTAGTACTCCAGAGATCGTTCCCCTTGGTAATGTGTCGTTCAGTTCTCGGTTACCAATTCTTTCTTTCCTTGTGAAACACCCTCCCTCAGGAAAGTACCTCCACTACAACTTTATTTCCGCCTTGCTTAATGATATCTTTGGCATTCAGTCTCGCGGGGGTTGTGCGTGTGCTGGGCCTTATGCCCAGGATTTATTGGGCATTGATGAAGTATTGGCTCAGAGGTACGAGAAGATTTTACTTGAAAATACTTCCTTGGACCGATCCCACCTGAGGAGGAAAGAGGAGCATGGGAATTTGGATGTCTTGAGACCGGGATTTGTGAGGATTAATCTACCCTTTACTGCTTCAGATGAACAGGTAATTTCCTTTACTTTTATTATTATTATTATTGTTATTATTGTACAAGGACTCAAATAATAAAGGAATAAATTATTATTAATATTTCAGGTTAATTTTATTTTTAAATCCGTGAAGGAAGTCTGCAAAAGCGGTTGGAAACTTTTGCCGCAGTACATTTTTAATCCCGAAACCGGTGAATGGAAACACTACTCAAATTTGGTGTTCAAATCTCGACAATGGCTGCAGAATATATCTTACTCTAAAGGATATTTTGATCCCAATCTCAAATCTGAATCTTTTCTTCTTCCTTCTTATGATAAAATGCTTTGGAGAGGAGAAGATCTCTTTAGAGAATCTGTGAAGGTGTTTGTTCACTAATTTGTTTTCATTTCTAAATTAACTAATATATATATATATATATATATATATATATATATATATATATATATATATATATATATATATATATATATATATATATATATATATATATATATATATATATATATATATATATATATATTTATTAGTTTGTTTGTTCAGTACTTTGTTTTAATTTCTAACCTTCTTTCTTTTTTTTTAGTAACTAAACCTTTATTGGTTTTCTTCTTTAGAAAAATTTTAAAAATTAGGAAGTTAAGCGTAATATATAAATATGAATGTAATAATTTATTTAATTTTTTTTTTATATCAATTTTTTTTTTTTTTTTTAAGGTTTTATATATTGTATTAATTCATTTTTGTGTTTTGGTTTTATAGTTTTTGGTTTATCGCTAAGTAGGTTTACAGAGAATGTAAAATTATACTATTCGAAGAGGGAAACTTTTCAAGAAGTTTCTTCCTAGGAATCGAACCAGCACCTTTATTCACGTGACTCGATCACTCTACCGGCATTCCACGGTAGAACCCATGTTCTTTTGAAGTCGTTTTCATTAATTTTATTTATTGTTTCTAGATTGGTTTGAGAATGAATGTTCCTGACCAAAGAGTTTTATTTGAAGGAGAAGCAGAAGAACTTCGATGGTTTCTACTTCCCGTTGAGGGTCAGAAATACATGAGAAACAACATTGAAACGAAGACTTCTAGCTTCAGAATTCCTTTTACGCCATTAATATATCCCTTAGATGACGATATATTAAATGCGAGACCCAATTATGTTTGGTCTGGAAATGAATTTAAAAATAAGCAAATTTCATTTTCAAAGTTGAAGATTTATTCTGAAAATGAAATAACGAAAAATTTTGTTCATAATGACTTGAATTTTAATAATGACGTTCAAATAACGGAAGGTATTAATAAAATTTAGTATTAAAAATGACAAACTAAGTAGTGAAAGTGAACTTACTAATTGCTTAAATGGGTCGTGCTTTGTTCAGAGGAAAACAGAAGACAATGTTCGTGATATTTTTGGAATTAGTCAAGCCAAACCACGTTGGGTGTCACCCCCTAAATCAATTTTTAACCCTACAGTAGAGGTAAGAGTACCTCTTCTTCAGTTATTAATTTAGTATGTATGTATGTCAATTATATTATTGTATATTATTAATATTATTATTTTTATATAATGATGTATTTTTTTTTTTTTTTTTAGGCTCTGGAGAGTTTTTCCATGATCCAGCCTGACGATAAAGTCCTGGTGTGTCTGTCAGGAGGCAAAGACTCTCTCTCATTGCTTCATACACTCCGTCAGTATCAATATTATTCAAGGTCGAAAAACCTATCTTTCTCATTAGGTGCTGTTACTGTAGACCCGTTAAGTACTTCTTATGATCCTCGTCCACTCATACCATACCTGAAGTCTTTAGGTATACCTTATTTTTATGAAGAACAAGGTAATTATTTTTCCTTTTTATTTTATGTGAATGGTTTACTTTATCCTTTAGTTACAGCAATAATAATAATAATAATAATTACTCTGTGTGGGCAGATATTTTAAGTCTAATATCGATAAAATATAACTTTGGTTACTATCGAGAATTTTTAAATTTACAATGAAACTAAAATAGTCAAGATTAGTTAGGCTTTTAGTATTGTGTACTTAGCAACACTTTAATTAGAACTATATTTACACCTTTTGATTTTTTAATTAGAACTATATTTACACCTTTTGATATTTTTGTTGGTGGCTTAGGTTGAGGTTTCTTGTATATTTATTTTTTTTTAAATTTTATTTTATTTCTGAAAGATTTTTTTTCCTTTCTTCTTTATTTCTTCATATATTATATATATATATATATATATATATATATATATATATATATATATATATATATATATATATATATATATATATATATATATATATATATATATATATATATATATATATATATATATATGGAATTTTCTCTGTTTATTTTTTATACAAAAATGAAAGAAAAGAATTTATTACGTTCTTATATTTCCTAATAGATAGGAAAATATTTAAAAAAGAAATGAGATTAAAATTAAATATAAAAGCAGGGGGAAACTATTTATTTATAGCCATTTGTACCTTCTCTTTCCTCTTTTCTTCTTCAGATATATTGAAACAAGCAATGGGAATGGACTCTCTTAATTCTATCTGTAGTTTTTGTTCTCGACTGAAGAGGGGAAGAATTTATGCCTCGGCAAGGAGGGAAGGATACAATGTCCTTGCAATGGGGCAACATTTAGATGATTTAGCGGAAAGTTTTCTTATGTCGGTCTTCCACAATGGACGGTTACGTACTATGAAAGCTTCGTATTCTGTAAAGCAAGTAAAATGAGGTTTGTTCAATAATTTTATTTCATTCATTGTAACTAATAATTTATCCCTACAAATTAATATTTCTTCTTAAACATATGAATTTTTACCATCATATGTTACTCATACGAATACCTTTCTGATTTGTTTTTAATTGTTTTAAACCTTCTCTTCTTTTGGTTTTTGTCTACAGGGAAGGTGACCTAAGAGTTATTCGGCCTTTTATTTACGTTCGGGAAAAAGAACTCCGCGACTTTGCTGAATCGAAAAAATTGCCTATAATACCCGAAAATTGCCCGGGATGTTTTGAGTCTCCGAAGGTATATATATATATATAGTTACTTTTATCGTTTTAAACTGTCAATATAATTCCATAGGATTTCGAAAAAGCATTCAACCCTTTCTAAATACAAAGGGTTGAATGATTTACTCACAAGTTTGAGAACAGCTGTTCGACCTCCCATGTTGATCCTAAGTATTTACAATCTAGTAAAGTTCTCCTTTAATAGGGTAATGTGAGACGTCAACTTTAAAAAAAAATGATTCCTTAGCTCGATGTCGATAATTTGCTGTAAATTTGGTACGAATAGTTAAAACTCTTAACGTTGCATATCTCTGAAACTATAAGATCATAGTTTGGGATCTTAAACAGTCGGAGAAAGCATTCACAAATATATGTTTTTCAGATAGAAAAGGTTATAGGAGTAGTTAAGATTCAATACAAGCGCACAATGCTTTATAACCAATACTACCATTAGTTAAACAACTTGACAATTATATTCTTTATATAAACTACTAATTAAGTTATCAATTCTAGGATTTTATAAAATGCTAAATTGATAATTAAATGTAATGTATTTTTATTATTATTTAAAATAATTTTATATATATATATATATATATATATATATATATATATATATATATATATATATATATATATATATATATATATATATATATATATATATATATATATATATTATATATATATATATATATATATATATATATATATATATATATATATTATTTTATTTTAAAAGGAACGACATCGTGTGAAGCAGCTTTTAGCCCAACAAGAGGTCTTATTTCCTAGTCTTTTTTGGTCCTTGAAAAGGGCATTGGTTCCCCTTTTCTCAATTGGAAAAACGGGTCTGGAAAACTCTCTCTTTGGGAAAAATTGTTTCGCCAATCCTGCACGTCTGGCTCTTAAAAATGGCGAAAATAATGATAATGATGATAATGATGATGAGGAAGATTTTTAAATTAAAATGTAGAAGAATTAAGATTAAATCCGACGTACATTGGCTAATTGCTTTGTATGAAACTCCTCCCAGTTTTGTTCGGATTATCAAAAAAAAAAATTTAATTTTAGGAGCACAATTTTTTTTTTTTTTACTTTGTATTTTTTTCAAATATATATATTTTTTAAATTCATTCTCTTGCTATTTCTGAAATACCGGACAAGTTTCACATAACTGATATCGCCCATGTACGTCGAATCTTATGAAGATTCTTAAATAATAATTATATGATAAATTAAATTATAAAACAGTTTGAAGTTAGATTAAACTAATATAATACTCATATTTTTATATTGGGTAAAGTATTTCTTTTTATTTATTTATTTTATTTTGTTAAAATTTAATTTAATCTTAATTAAATTTGTGGTCTTAAATTTACTTGATCTTTTGGCTGTGAAAACTTTGTGATATTAGTATAAAGTTAGTTTTTAAAGCATTTTTTATACGTGTGTTCAGAGTTTATTATCCTTGAATAATTTCTTCATAATTTTAACACTTATCACTACTTATGCAACACCTTGTTTCTTATCCATATTATTGCATTAGGGATTAGATAATGGGAAATAATACATATGTATTTATTTTAAATTTATATACTAGATAGGCAGTTCCTTTATTAACAATCTCCATTAAGTAAGTAAAATGGAACACATTTCTAGGTTTTATTCTTGTTCAGGACGTAATGTTTGCTGGCTGACTTTATGCACATTTATACTTGTAATTAACTGATGATATTAATTTGAGTAAGTTGCTTCAAACGCACTTAGGTCAGGTGCATTTGAAACACAGCCGAAGAAGGGGTAAAATAACAAAGAAATGTTCTGAAAAGGTACTCCATGCAATCCTTAGTAAGAGGAAATTTTTTTTCTTTTCAGTCGACGAGGAAAAAAAAATGTCAGATTGGTTCAATCCACGGAAAGTAATATTTGATCAATTTTTAAGGGAAAGGTATGAACTTTGTGGGATGTTAGTTCGTAATCTTTATCGTGTTAGCATTTGAAAATGACTAATGAAGCGTGATCAGGATTGCAGAGTTCGAGTTTGAAGGCGCAGTTCTTCTTCTTCTTCTTTTTTTTTTTTTTTTTTTTTTTTTTTTTTTTTTTTTTTTTTTTTTTTTTTTTTTTTTAAGGAGGAAGAGAGTCGGACTTTCTCTGAGAAAGTGGGAAATCGGAAAAATATTGGACTCGCAAACAAAATATAATTTAAAATATTTTTAGTGTTTATTTTTAACCTTTTATTAATCTGTTCGTTTCCAAAAGACCCCAACCTAAACAAATAATGCTTAGAAGGGTGTCTTTGAAGCAACTAACGTGTATCTTTCCCGTATCTAACTGAGTTAGAAAGAACATTGTTATTTTCAATGCTACATAAACTTAGTTCCCTCATTTTTCTATTAAACGTTCTTCTACAAACCACGGAAATAATTATTCTTGGATCACATTGTTTCTGTCAATATATATATATAAAAAAAGAAAGAAAAACATAAGATGTTAGGGGTTTTGAGACACCCTTATTATCTCTTCGTAAAGGGTGTCGTTCACTTTTGTATTGAAGTTTGTATCATTTTTCGGACATGTTGAGAGAAGGTTTCACTTGTACAGACTGCTGAGTCTTTGCTGACTATTCCGTTCTCTCTAACAATCTCTTATAATATTTTAGTTTTGAACTGTTTCATACCTCGCTTCAAACAATCTTTATTACGATGGACACCGCTCTTCTGAACTGTCTATTAGCATACCTCCTTTGAGATCTGATTGACATATACTTCCGAAATGTCTCATCCTTTCTTTACCCATTACCCAGCTCTCTCTCTCTCTCTCTCTCTCTCTCTCTCTCTATATATATATATATATATATATATATATATATATATATATATATATATATATATATATATATATATATATATATATATATATATATATATATATATATATATATATATATATATATATATATATATATATATATATATATATTGATCGAGAACAATAGTCGGATCTCTGAAATTTGTGAGTCGGAAGTCAGAATTTTAAATTTTAAGTGATTTTTTTTTTCAAACTCGGTCAGCCTTGATAATGACGTTTTAAATTTTTTGTTCTTCCAGAGATTTAAGTTAATCTCTCTCTCTCTCTCTCTCTCTCTCTCTCTCTCTCTCTCTCTCTCTCTCTCTCTCTCTCTCTCTCTCTCTCTCTCTCTCTTAGCACCATACAGTCACTGGTAAAAAAATTCATATACACATATATATATATATATATATATATATAATATATATATATATATATATATATATATATATATATATATATATATATATATATATATATATATATATATATATATATATATATATATATATATATATATATATATATATATATATATATATATATATATATATATATATATATATATATATATATATATATATATATATATATATATATATATATATATATATATATATATATATATATATATATATATATATATATATATATATATATATATATATATAGAGAGAGAGAGAGAGAGAGAGAGAGAGAGAGAGAGAGTGATGTTCTGCTCTTAATATTCAAAATTGTGTATTTCTATTTATTTATTTTTTTATCCTGGAGTGATAAATCCTCTGAGAGATTCCATTTCCACTTCAAAACAAACGATCTCTCAACGGTGACCAAAAAAACAAATAAAAAAAAAAAAAAAATTCTTCTCCCACCTTCGATTTCTTCCAAGTATTTTTCTTTACTAAAAGTATTTCTTACAACCCACGTTTTCCTAATCTAGGAATTAAATTTAAAATAGTTTTTGGAATAATATAAAAATACCTTTTTATTAATTTGTAATCTATGCAAAATTCTCTTTCTCTCTCTCTCTAAAAGAACACTATATATATATATATATATATATATATATATATATATATATATATATATATATATATATATATATATATATATATATATATATATATATATATATATATATATATATATATATATATATATATATATATATATATATATGCGTTGGCAAAAAGTCCAATGAAAAGTTTCTTCTTGAAGTAAATTGGTGCCAGTTTACTTTAAATAATAATAATAATAAATGATAATAATAAAAAGTTCATCTACCCTTCTTTTTAACTTTTTAACTAACCTTTTTTTAAAATTTTTAATTAGGTTAGTGTCTTGGTAAGAAGGATTAGATTCGAAGGAAAACACATACATAGATACACGTACACGTACGTGCGCGCGCGCGCACACACACACATACACATATATATATATATATATATATATATATATATATATATATATATATATATATATATAGACGCATGATATATAGTAAATATTTTTGAGTGATTGTAGTAGCGATTATTCTGAGTAGAAAAGTTATAATAATAAACACACGTTTTCATTTGTCGCTGGACGAAGAGATGCACCTGTTTCAAACAGACAGGTAAGCAGCTAATTGCAAGAGGTATTAACGAATGATAAATGATTTATCATTAGTATTTATATAGTGCCTGCCTGAATGATACAAGACAAATTAATTAATTCAATGATATTAATAGTTATTAGTGTATAGATGATCGAAAATTCAAATGTCAATTCCCTAAATCTCAGTCAGTGAATGTACACTTTTCTTGTGACAGAAAATTACAATACAATACATTCTTAAATACAATAGATATATTGTATCTAAGGTTGTCTTGTCGCTTCGTCTTTTGTATTTATTTAACTTTTCATTTATTACAGTGATTTTCTTCCAATTCCCTTTAAAATGATATCTAAGAGTGTTAGGGTTGAATACTTTAGTTCTTCCAAGGAAAGCCTAATTTAGATATATTATCACCTGTCGGTCTTAATATGCATAAGCCAAGTCTTTATGAGAGAGTGTACCAATCATTTCTGAAAGAGTATACCAATAAATTCTGAGAGAGTATACCAAACACTTCTGTGAGAGTATACCAATCACTTCTGAAAGAGTATACCAAGTAATTCCGAGATAGTATACCAAACACTTCTGTGAGAGTAGACCAAACACTTCTGAGAGAGTATACCAATCATTTCTGAAAGAGTAAACCAATCAATTCTGAGAGAGAGTACAGGTATACCAATCACTTCTGAGAGAGTATATCAAACACTTCTGAAAGAGTATACTAATCACTTCTGAGAGAGTATACCAAACATTTCTGTGAGAGTATACCAAACACTTCTGAGAGAGTATACCAATCACTTCTGAAAGAATATACCAGTCACTTCTGAGAGAGTATACCAGTCATTGAAGTCAAGGAATCTCCTCCAATAGAGTTTGAAGTTTCTCTTTCCAGAAATGATACAAAAATGAACCCTGTGAAGTGATTTAGTGAGACAGCAGCCCCAACCAATGATATGGTAGTAGGTATAATGGTAGAATGATTCCCATGGTTAAAGGCGCTGGTTCAATCACTAACTCGGATTATAGGAAACTGCCTAAAAAATTCCCCTAATTTAATAAGGTGTGAATTTTAAAATAAAAATCAATTTTTTATTTATTTCTTTTTTTTTTCGAGAGCAGACCTTCTCAATGAAGAGCGTATGCCATCCTTTCAGGCAGACGAACTACTAACTACTCTTCAGACCATTACAAGTTCAAGGCGAGCCAACCACTCGTCAAGAGATATCGTGACGCCCCTCCCAATCAGCTGATTTATTACAAGTATTTATCGATCGTACTGCATCACGCGTCTGATTTAAAGCGCCGCGTTTGAAAGGATTATATTTCCGCATCAAATGACAATTGATTAATTAAACATATGTTCTATAGGAACTTTTTTTACTCGTAATAATCGATGCTGCATCCACTTAAAATATTTACTATACCTCACGAGACACACACACACACACACACACACACACACACATATATATATATATATATATATATATATATATATATATATATATATATATATATATATATATATATATATATATATATATATATATATATATATATATATATATATATATATATATATATATATAGATGAAAGTGATGTATGGACTCTGGCAAATCCACATCCACATCTGAAATTCGAATATTATTATCCGTGTTATAAGGATTTTAGGAGAATATCCGGCATGAACATTTATGGAATTAAGAAGATATATTTAAAATGCAATCCTTAGCTATCAGGATCATCATAATATAAGGATTTTATATTAAACGTCGCATCGGATATTCTAAATTCCGGATAACAGATATTAAAATCCGAGATTCGACAAATATCATTATTAGGTAATCAGACATTACTATTTGCAGAAAATCTACGGATATTAAGGCAAATATTCGAATTCAGGTTTCTGAAACACGGATATCAAGACAAACATTCGAATCCGGATGTTTGAAATTTCGCACCGGATACAATACCGTTATCATATTATAAATAAAATTTTATATTTAAACAAGGCCTTTGACACAGACTCGAGGAGGAGTATATAGCTGTCATTAAATTTTGTCTAAGATCTTTGAAACCCTTCTCAATTCTCAATTCTTGTATCATCTGGAATTCTATTCTCTTCTTTCTGATCATCAGTATGACTTTCGACGTTCGAGGTCTACTGGTGATATACTTTCCTATCTCAGAGATTTATGGTCTTAAGTACTTAGGGACCATGGGGAGACTTGTGTGGTGGCGTTTGGCATATCAAAGGTATTTCATCGGGTATGGAATTCGTCACTACTTTCCAAGCTCCCCTCCTTTGGGTTTCTACCTTTTCTTTGCTTACTTATGTCTAGCTTTCTTTCTAATCGTTCTGTTGTTGACAGGGTAACTTCTTCTTCCTTTTCTATCAATAGTGGTGTACCTCAGGGTTCTGTCTTGTCTTTCCCAATGTGGTAGTCTCAACCTTGTGAAATTCAACTCTTTAAAAACTCAACTTCTTGAAATCTCCCTCTTAAAAACGCCTCCAAACTTTTCTATTTCCTTCGATGGTTCTCCCGTCTCCCATGTCTTGGAAACCTCACATCACAATGATTGCTAGGGCGGCCTCAAAGACGCTGGAAG
>SEYY01002532.1:212500-217500 GCA_009176605.1 Armadillidium nasatum
AAAAAAAAATAAAAATAAAAAATTTGGGATTTTTAGACATATCTTTACTTCTATTTCTTAATATGTTTTTATTAAATTTTTAATCTATTTAATATATTTATTATATATATATATATATATATATATATATATATATATATATATATATATATATATATATATATATATATATATATATATATATATATATATATATATATATATATATATATATATATATATATATATATATAATGGCTCATTTCACCCCAAAAGTACAAAGTATTTAACGGAAAAATATGATATATAATAATGGGTATAAAAAATAAGTAGTATAACCAACATACCAAAAATATCCAAAATGTTTTTTTTATAACTTGCTTATGAGATTCATTTTTGGACGAAGGTTTTAGTGTGTGAATTATGACTCTTCTATTACGTTCATATATGAACGGAAATGAAGAATGCGAAGTTCAAATCCCATCTTCCACGTCTATTTAACATAACAAGGTATTAACATTATTTCATCTCCACTCATGTTGGCTGTCTTATTTACTATTTTCCTATCTCCACACTTGTTGGGTTTTTTTTTCCTATGCTCCATCCCATCCTAACGCTTAAGTGTTTTGCTATTTTCCTTTTTGAAATGAAATCTTGGTATCTCATGGTCATTACTCTATTCTAGGAGGGGAATTTTATTGGTAGTTTCTATCTAGCATCCACACAAGGGATCGAACCAACACCTTTAAGCACGTGAGTCATTCTCTACCACTATGCCTTCATTTGTTGATGACATATACCTCATCTCTACATTTGATGGGTGTTCTGCTTACATCGTCCACACTCTTGCTTGTCATTTTATACCGTTATTGCTAAGTTTGCTGAGTTTCCTGCTATATCTCATCACAACATTTGTTGGATGTTCTGCTTATAATGTTCATATATTTGTTGACATTCTATAACCCATTCTTAAGTTTGTTGAGTTTCCTGCTATACCTCATCACTACATTTGTTGGATGTTCTGCTTAATAATGTCCATATATTTGTTGACATTCTATAACCCATTCTTAAGTTTGTTGAGTGTTCTGCTATACCCTATATCTACTGTTGTTGGGCATCCTGCTGTATTCCATCCCTAAATTTTATTTGATTTCCTACTATACCCTACTTAAATTTGTTTTGTTTCTTTCTATGTCCGATCTTTATATTCGTTGGGTGTCCTGTATACCTCCAATATTTAATACTGTCATAATGAAGAAGTTAAAATGTGTTTAAAAGCACAACTGTCAAAGAAAAATATACATTTTCAATTGTCGGCTTTTTCATTTGAAAGTTTCAAATGTGTATTATTAAAATGACAATATTAATGGTATCTTTAAAAGCAAAACGAGGTCAGGGGTATATATGCCCCAAAAGCAGAATGGACCATTGTTAATAAGCAAGTGTTGCCAACTCTCCCAAAAGAAAACTTGACCACTGTAAACAATTAAAAGTTGCTACACCTGCCAGAAGATTAATATTATTAATTACGAAGCCAAGGTTGCCATGGTTGCCAATATTGAAAGGGTTTAAGAAATCAAAGTTGCTAGTTTTGTTTTGGTTATTAATGAAAAGTTTTCTAGGATTTTATTTTGCTTTTGCGATTATATAAATAATTTTGAAGTAAATTTACTAATTCTTACAAAATTATGGGAATAACTTTTTAAATACCCATATTTATACCCAAATCATGAAAGCAGTTTGATATTTAAAAAAAAAAAAAAAAAAAAAAAAAAAAATTAAATAAAATTTATTTCGAGTTAAATAAATCAAAAAGAAATTTTTAAAAATTAAAAAAAAAAAAAAAAAAAAAAAAAAATATAGAAATATATATACACGTCATCTGATTTGACGTTTATTAAATCACTTCCTCCTACTCTACGTAAAGCTTTCTCAGTTAATAACAACGATTAGTTCTTTTTAAAAGTTGGTGAACGTTACATTTCTATAAGGGAAATTTTTAAGTTGTTTTTCTTTCTTTCGTTCGATGTGATAATGTTATTTTACAAAACAAGAAACGGAGAGTATATATAAATACAAAAAAAAAAAAACTTAATTTTTTTTAAAAAAATTTGCTGTTGTTGTTGTTGTTGTTGTTGTTGTTGTTGTTGTTGTTGTTGTTGTTGTTGTTGTTGTTGTTCTTCTTCTTCTTCTTCTTCTTCTCTTCTTATTATTATTATTATTATTATTATTATTATTATTATTATTATTATTATTATTATTATTATTATTATTATTTATTATTATTATTATTATTATTATTATTATTATTATTATTATTATTATTATTATTATTATTATTATTATTATTATTATTATTATTATTATTATTTATTATCATAATTTGCCTATTGATCTTCATTAAGACCCAAATGGATTTCCTCATTCATTTCCTTTAGTATATATAAAGCTTATTAATATATATATATATATATATATATATATATATATATATATATATATATATATATATATATATATATATATATATATATATATATATATATATATATATAATATAGTGTTACTTCAGATTTAGAATAATAAATTTAAAAAATGTAAACAAATTAATATTAATTTTATTTTAGTTTAGGATAAAAAAAAAATCAAAGAGAAAACGAGGTCTCTTTTTTTCTAAGGGTAACCTAAACAAAATATTCTTTAATTGAAAAATATATTGCTGCTACTTGATTAGTTTATAAATTTTATAGCACTCTTATTATTATTATTATTATTATTATTATTATTATTATTATTATTATTATTATTATTATTATTATTATTATTATTATTATTATTATTATTATTATTATTATTTATTATTATTATTATTATTTATTATTATTATTATTATTATTATTATTATTATTATTATTATTATTATTATTATTATTATTATTATTATTATTATTATTATTATTATTATTATTATTATTAAATCTATAAGAGTAATTAAAAAGAATTGATTGAAGGGTCGTGTCTACGAGCCCATATCTTGCTATGCTGAGTTTGAAGGTGTTAGGCCTAGTTCAAAAGAAATGGAGAAAAGGAAAAAGAGAGGTTGAGTGTTTAAGACTTCACAAATTCGATTGGACATAGCTTCGAGTCTTGAGTGAAAGAGATTAATGGAAATAGTAGGAAATTGTATTTAAAGTCCCAAATTACAAGCGTTTAGTAAAACAATATCTTTTGTAATAGCGATAGAGTGTAATGCAACAAAGAGAGAGTAATACAACAACTCTGTGGGTAAAGAGGGAGATCAGAAAGAGTCAGAAAAAGCGAGAATTGATAAGGCGAAAAGATCTAGACTCCACATTTTCAAATACTGCAACTGGGTAGTATGAATTTATGAAAGCGTCTTTGAGGTTCTAAAGAGTCAGTGAGAAGGGAAAGCAGAACTTTCCTATCTGATGTTATACTGGTAGTCTGAGATGTAATTAGAATAAGTAACATATATATTATTCTTCCTAAGAAGGATAGATTTAAAAACCTTGGAAAGAATAAGGATTTAAAGAATAGGAAAAAAGTTGGAAAAATGAGAGAGGTTCACTCATTGTCGTCAGAGGTTGAATGTTTCAATAAAGATTATGTTTTTGGTAAAAAGGGTGGCAGATGTGTAGCAGTTAGAAGAAGAACCAAGAGGAGGGGGAAGAAGATGAAGCTAAAATGGGGGTAGATATATTTAACAAGGTACCAGAGATATTGAAATTTCTAGTGCCTCAAATAATAAACTTTCCACACTATGAGAAAGAAAAATACGTAAAATGAGTTTCAGGATTTTTAAAACAACAGTAATTCCTGATAACATTATCCCTGCCTTTGAAAAACGCGAAAACAAGTTAAAACGTAGTTTGTGAGACTTAGTAGATAAAGTGAAAAATATGAAATGTACTTCTTTATATGCTAGGGAAAATTATCAGAGGTCTGCGCTCATCACACCTTATGGGAAGCCCTTCTGCCGAAATAATAATTACTCCAAAGATTTATAAACAACTTCAAACTTCAGAAGATTTTTCCTTCACAGTCAACGAAGTACTGTTGCAGGTCTGACCAGCTAATTTCAAAAGGTTGCTAATTCTCAAGCGATATAAAGAAATGGATAAATGTAGCTCCTTCTCTGCGGCAATTCTCAGGCTACTCTCCGTCAACTTAAAATTATTATAAAAGGAAGGGTATACAACTATATAAATTAAAGCCTATGCATGCATTTTATGATGGAAGAGAGCCGAGCCTGTATAAATGAACATGTAAGTACTCCATGAGCTATGTCAGAAAGTTAGGAGTGAAAGGGATGACCGTTAATATATATATATATATATATATATATATATATATATATATATATATATATATATATATATATATATATATATATATATATATATATATATATATATATAATATATATATATATATATATATATTAAGCCGTTAAAGCTATTAAATTCCACTTTTCACAGTTCATTACTTCAACTTTTTAAACTAATCACTATATTTTGCGGTTTAAATAAAAAAAAACAGGTTCATTTTGTTAATCTTTTTATACGTGATGTGTGTATGATTTACTTTTGAACCGTTAATTTAAGAAGTTTCATTTTGGCACGGTTGCCAAACGTCAAAATATCAGAAGTGGTGTGGTGCGACGATTTCTTTTTTCTTGGCGGGAAGTTTGAGTAGTTTTTGAATCTATGACGTCATAGTGAGAGATTGTTTTTGTTTTTTTATCAAACGTCAGGCTTTAATAATTGATATTACTAAGTGTAAAGCATATATCTTTACATTAACGGTACTTAATAATAATAATAATAATAATAATAATAATAATAATAATAATAATAATAATAATAATAATAATAATAATAATAATAATAATAATAATAATAATAATAATAATAATAATAATAATAATAATAATAATAATAAATAATAATAATAATAATAATAATAATAAATAATAATAATAATAATAATAATAATAATAA
>SEYY01002532.1:230000-233121 GCA_009176605.1 Armadillidium nasatum
TATTATTATTATTATTATTATTATTATTATTATTATTGTTATTATTATCAATATTATTAATGTCATTATTATTATTATTGTTAGTGTGAATATTATATTATTGTATTATTATTAGTAGTATTGTAGAAAATAATAACGTAGTTAAAGATCTGTTATCGTATAATTTGCACTATCAGTAATATTACAAGAGTATTACTACTTAAGTAGTAACTTGTTGTATTTTTAAATAAGTAAAATATTATGTATGTATTAAACATTTGGGTTCAAAGGAAACTACACAGTTTTCTCCTAGTGAACTGCAGAGCCACAATATTATTATTATTATTATTATTATTATTATTATTATTATTATTATATTATTATTATTATTATTATTATTATTATTATGATTACTATTATTATTATTGAATTTTGTAGCATAGGACGTACTGTAAATTTCAAAACCTGTAGATGTTCGCTATCTGAATAAAAATTTTTGAATTGAATTGAATATATTCCCAAGTATATTCCCATTCCCACCAGGTGAAGATAATCTTCATATAAAAATTGGAAAGCGATTTCCTTCTCCATAATATAGGGTGAAGATTATGTATACGTATAACCAGACGGAAAATGGAGATCCATTCCCATGAACTTCAGGTAAAGAATATCTTCATTTACCAATTGGTAGGATGTTCCGTTCCCATAACATGTGAAGATAATTTTCTTCATATGATTCGACTGAAACGAGGTTCCCTTTTCTTTCCCACCAGGTGAAGACAATCTTCTTCAAATAACAACTGATAGGAAGTTCCTTTCCCATTACCACAAGGATAAGATAATCTTCATATGACGAAACTGAAAGGGGATTTCTTTTTCATAACCACCAAGTGAAGATTATCTTCATATAACAACTGATAAGGCGTTCACTTCCTTTTAATACCAGGTGAAGATAATTTTCAAATCGGTCGACTTTCAAATTGTACTTTTAAAAGTTGAATAATAATAATAATAATAATAATAATAATAATAATAATAATAATAATAAAATAATAATAATAATAATAATAATAATATAATAATAATAAAATATTTAAATTTTAAAAAAATAATATAAATATTGCTATATATATATATTATATATATATATATATATATATATATATATATATATATATATATATATATATATATATATATTATATATAATATATATATATATTATATATATATATATATAGTACGGGTGGTATGGCAACGTAGCTGGCTGGTGTTTCGGGGGTCAATGGGTAGACCAACGGAGAAAAAAATCTTTATAGGAGATGATAAGATAATCTGTGTTTAAAAACTAGTGGTAGAAGAAAACTTTTTTATTTTTTTTTATTTATTTATTTATTTTTATTTATTTTTGTGCATTGATTCATATATACGTTTTCCTTTATATTTTAAACTTGCAGTCGAAGATGATTTGCTTGGTTTTTATTTATTATTTATTTAAGTTTATATATGTCTGTTTTTATTTCTATTTAAAGTTTTAGTGGAAGATAATAAATACTTCATGTTTTTTATTGTTTTTTTTTTAAAAATTAAGATTTTTTAATTTTTTTATGTGTTTTTAAAGGTATTTGTTTTTTGTTGTTTTTTTTTTAAGTAAAAGAGCGAATTAAAACACATCTGTCTTTGGAAGCTTTTAATCTAAGAAGATTTTCGAAACTTGGTTTTCTTTCTCTATTTTCATTTTCTACAACTCTCTATCTACCTATTTTATTTTCTATTATCTATTTATCTATCTATCCATCTATATATCAATCTATTTTTTTTTTTTTTTTTTTTTTTTTGCTATTGTTTTTTTATACATTTATTTATCTTCATATTCTTTTTAACCTAGTTTTCATATTTGTTCTTTAAGCTTTTGTTTTCTACATGTTTTTCTACTGTTTTTTTTATTCATTTATGTTAGTTTATCTTCAAATTGTTTCGAAGATTATTTTTCATTTGTTATTTTTTCTTTCATTTTTAATAATTTGTTTTTCATACATTATTTATCTTCATATTATTTTGAAGACTATTTATTTTCATTTGTATTTTTTTTTTTTTTTTTTTTTTTTTTTTTTTTTTTTTTTTTTTTTTTTGTTATCGTTTTTTATATTTAATTAATCTTTATTTGTTTTGGAAAATGTTTTTTTCTTCAGTCTTTCTAATTGTTCTTTATACATTTACTTAATTTATTTTTCATTTGCTTTGAAAATTTTTTTTTTTTTCATTTTTTTTTTTTTAGCAATTTTCTCTTTAGTCTTGTTATTTTTAATATATAATATATATATAATATATTATATTATATATATATAATATATTATAATATATATAAAATATTTAATATAATATATAATTATATTTATATATATTATATATATATATTTATATATATACTATATTATATTATATATAATAAATATATTTATATATATTATATATATATAATTAATATATATATATATATATATATATATATATATATATATATATATATATTATATATATATATTATATATATATATATATATTTATATAATATATTATATAATAATAGTACATATATTATGATATAACATTCAGTATTGTTATATAGTATTAATCTTATATTATATAGTTTCTCTGCTTATGTCTCTCTATTTGTAATGCTATTGACATCCTTTTTTTCATCTTTTTTTCTATCACCTCTGTTGGAGCAAAGCCAAGTAAAGACTCAGGTTAAGGGCCGACATTATTTTCTTTTTTTCTTTATATATATACATTATAACTATACTGTAATACCCTACATATTTATATCACAATAATTGATTTTATACAACTCTCTATCTATTTTTTATATTTCATCTATCTATCTATTTATTTATCTATCTATCCATCTATATATATATATCTATCTATCTATCTATCTGTTCTTTCTATCTAGCTATCTATTTATCTTTATATCTATCTATCTATCTATGTAACTATCTATATATCTATCTATCTATCTATCTATCTTTCTCTTTCATTTTTTCTTTCGCCTTTTCTTTCATTCCTAATCTTTTTCTTTATTTTTATCTTTCTTTTTTATTCCTTCTCTTTCTTTCTTTATTTATTTATTTCTTAATTT
>SEYY01002533.1:25000-27500 GCA_009176605.1 Armadillidium nasatum
ATATATATATATATATATATATATATATATATATATATATATATATATATATATATATTTCACTGTCACCTTTCTCACTTTCGTTGGGGTGGTGCCTACCACAATTCCCTTACAAACATACCCATTCCTACCTTTCATCCAATTTTCACAGCCCTCCATCTCACTCTGTCCTCCGCAAGTCTACTACCATCTTCTAAACTCAAATTCCTTCCACCCAAAATTTCTTTCACTCCATTCATCCATCTCCACTTTGACCTTCACCTCCCCCTGCCCCCCTCCACCTCGGACCTAAGTACCTTGCCCACTATTCTTTCTTCATTCATTCTACACATAAGTTCAAATCATTTTAGCACACCCTCCTCCACTCTATCCACTACACTCCTCTTCCATTTACACATCTTCCTTATAATTTCATTTCTAATCTTATCAATCCTTCTCAATTTACATATCGCTCTCAAACCTTTCATCTCAAAGACATTCAAACTTTTCCTCACCCGAGCACTTATCATCCATGTTTCACACCCATACATTACAGAAGGAAAACACATACATTCAAACATTCTTATCTATTTCTTTCGAAATTTTTCCTTTCTCCATACTTCTCTTATATATATATATATATATATATATATATATATATATATATATATATATATATATATATATATATATATATATATATATATATATATATATATATATATATATATATATATATATATATATATATATATATATATATATATATATGCATTTATAACAAATGTTGGTAATTTATAGAACAAGTTTAGAAATATCCTGAAGCTTAAATTCCAACCCAAGAACAATTTTGGTAGGAAAAATAATTCGGATTTGGTCATTATTTAGTAATCATAAATCATACCCATAACTCAATAAAAAATGAATAAATAATAAAAAAAAAATAAAAAAATGAATAAATAAATTGAAAATTAAGAATATGATAAAATATTTGAAGGTTGAAATCTTTATCTTTGGCCTTAAATGTTCAACATCAATTTGATAAATTACAAATTGATTGTAAAATTATGTAAATAAAAAATATTATAAAATATAAACGAAAAAACAAAAGTAAAAAAAAAAAAAGTAAAAAAAAAAAATTATAATTTTGAATAAATTATAAAACAAATAAAAAAAGGTAAAATATTTGGAATTAAGAAAAAAAATCCTAATTACACAGAGGCATTGCGGAGTAGCAGGAATCGTTTCCCTGATGCCTGGAAGGCATTTTAACAATTTTTGAAAGACATGATGATACGTATGAGCAGCAGTACACGCGATATCGATAATCGTTTTAGTCAAATATATATATATATATATATATATATATATATATATATATATATATATATATATATATATATATATATATATATATATATATATATATATATATATATATATATATATATATATATATATATATATATATATATATACTGAGTGTACCAGAATTGACTGGCGAAACTTTTAGTTGTAGTAGTACTGATCCCAATGTCGAAATATGCTTCTATAAATATGTGCACTAACACTATGCGATTCAAAAGTTAAAACGAATTGAAATTCGTACCAAATCGTGAATAGTCATGTTCCAACGTTCAATTACATTGTGTTAATAAATCATTGGAAGGGAGCTATAAGGAAAATTTCATATTATATTAATATGAAAATCAATATTCATATTAATATGAATGCGAAGCTCAACAATGTTAACCATGTGGAAGGTCTTAAGTAGAAAAAAAGATAGGTTTACTCGTTACACTGTAGATTATTAACATGAAAGACGACCAAGTCTCGTGTCAATTGCAGCTTGTAACTACGAACGAAAGGTAATTCGAAATTGGCTCTTCAGCTGTATGACGAAACTTACATATTCGAAGAGGTTTGCGGCGATATATCAGCGTCTAAAAGACCGAGATAGTTTCCAATGCTGAACCACTGAACTAAAATTTTATAATCAGAAAGAATTAAATTTCTTTTTCTTATTCTTTATTCAAATCTGTAAATAACACGAAATTTTAATATATATATAGCATAAAAGTATTTTCAGAGGTCCTTTGGCGGCTCCGTAGCTCAGTCGATCGGAGCACTCGCCTTGCAAGCGAGAGGTCCAGTGTTCGAGGCCTGATCGGAGTGGGGAATGTGAGCTATTCCCACTTGCGCTTAGCTCCGCCCACTTATGTGTAATAACTACATAATCGGCGATGCTTGCTGCTGGCGGAGTCAAAGTCGGCTCCGTGATAGACCTGGCCAGCCAGCGGATGTTTTTCGTCGGTCCGTGAAACCCTTGGTTCATCATCCTCTAATGAACCTACTGACAGGGCTAATAACCCTTCCTGGGGGCGGATTTTCTGGATCTGAGTCTCTTCCTGATCTGAGGGCTGGATCTGAATCTCTTCAGAACATTGATATTTAAAAATTTTAATATGTGAGAACATGGGTAGATATGCAAAATAAAATTACTTTAAATTTAGAGATCTTA
>SEYY01002533.1:35000-47500 GCA_009176605.1 Armadillidium nasatum
ATACAAATATAAACTCAAAATAAGTATAACAAAAGTATTTCAATATTTTATCTAATCTGTCAACACACACATACACACACAAACACACATACACATATATCCACACACAAACACCTACCCATCTAGCATAAAAATGGATTCTAACAAGATATCCAGAAGAGATGAAAATCAGAAAAAATAAATCCAGAATTAAAGCCCAACAAGCTTGATACGCAGCTCTTGAAAATGAGGAAATCAAAGACAATTGGGAAAATAGAGGAATGAATTGTGTTCAGACTATACGAGTTGAGTTTATGAAAGGATGAGCTACGTAGCGGGGGTTTTCTGTGGTCAGAGTATTTTATTGAGAAATAATGAGACTGCGTGGAAAGATGAGTCACACCAGCTCTACTCATGGAATGTTATGTGACCTGTTAGCTAAGAACAGAGGTCGACATTGTAATGGAGCTTGCATATAGGGAGTGAAGAAGAGTTCGGAGATTGAAAAGAGATTAGAAAGAATCAGACAGAATGAGAGAAATGATAAGAAGAAGAGCTCTGGAATACACTCATTCAACCATCAAGGTTGTTGGACAATACCACTTAGAAGAGCATGCAACTAGGGTAGCATCTCTTAAAACCTTGATTGGTGAGACAATCTAAGTGATTCCCCAGTGAATAATCACGAAAAAAGAAGGAAGTTTGAGTTGTACGTCTCCGAATGGGATATTATAGTACCACATTCAGTGTAATTTACAAATCTCCGCACTTCTCATGTTTAAAAACATCGCTGTTTTCAATGCTTCAGAAACTCATACTGTCGAGTACATAGATGGCAGTATGAGTTTCTGAGCCATTTAAAACAACGATGTTTTTAAACATAAAAAGTGCTCAGATTTGTAAATTACACTGAATGTGGTACGTGAAGTGGAGGAATAGAGTTAAAGCACTTAAGAGACACGTCTGTTAAACTTCACTTACAAGGTCGAAAATGTTCTGGAAATACTCAATATATTTTTTTGAAGCTTGAAAAGGACGAACAATTTGGGCAGGAGGATAAATAAATGTTCCAACCAACCGTAACATTCCATATGCTCAATAGGGCATCTTTCAACGCTTGGGCGCTGCTTTTTCTCACATACACGCATGCGCACACACACACACACACACAGATACACACATATATATATATATATATATATATATATATATATATATATATATATATATATATATATATATATATATATATATATATATATATATATATATATATATATATATATATATATATATATATAAACTTATCAAAAATCGAATGCCTGGATTCACAGTGAGGACTCAGATGACTGATTGCCACAAACAATAAAAATACAAACATTATAGATACAATTATATATTTATTGTTTATATATTAACACAGATATGTTTAGCATTACATCCTGATATTTTAATACCATTGGAGATGAAACTGAATCCTATTTTTTACTTCTTTACTAATAGGAAATAGGAAAGAAAGGAACGAGCAATAAGAAAAACAAGAAGGCAGCAAAAATTAGGCCTTTTGTCTGTTATTGTTATTGTTTGTTCATTTTTATGTTACTGAATTTTTTGTTTGTTATTTTAATGTTAAAATTTGAATTTATTAATTTCTTTTTTATATATTTATATCTCATTTCATTTATATTTCTCTTATATTCGCTATTTATCTCGCCCTCTTACTACCTTAATTAAAATAAACCACTAAATCAGGGACAATAAATAAATAAAATAAGTCATAAATAAAAGCTTCATAAAGCTTCAACTTCTCCTTCTAAATAAAGCAAAATACATTTTTGTCATCCCTAATATGATGAACGTATTTTAAATTCGAAGGTAAACTCCGGTGAAGAAATTTATTCGTTCTTTTTATATATTTATTAGTAAACATGAGTCAAGAACAAACTCTCTCTCTCTCTCTCTCTCTCTCTCTCTCTCTCTCTCTCTCTCTCTCTCTCTCTCTCTATATATATATATATATATATATATATTATATATATATATATATATATATATATATATATATATATATATATATATATATATATATATATATATATATATATATATATATATATATATATATATATATATATATATATATATATATATATATATATATATATATATATATATATATATATATATATATATATATATATATATATATATATACTGAAGGAATTAATGGCTGGTAATTATCCTAAATTTACAAGTATTTAACATTTTAACCTTTCCATTATGAGTGAATACAGGAATTAATAAACTTTGCTTCACTCCCAAATGATTTTCAAGTATTTCGAAAATTGAAGCAAACAAAAGCACTCTCTCTCTCTCTCTCTCTCTCTCTCTCTCTCTCTCTCTCTCTCTCTCTCTCTCTCTCTCTCTCTCTCTCTCTCTCTCTCTCTCTCTCTCTCTCTCTCTCTCTCTCTTTCAGCTACAGACTTCCTTATTTTTGTCTGACTAAAAGTATACGGAATTTATTTACATATGTATATGTCCAAGGTAAATAAATTTAAGCACACGTATAAGTGATGTTTTGATGTTTGCATGTATGAATTTATATATGCGCTCTCTCTCTCTCTCTCTCTCTCTCTCTCTCTCTCTCTCTCTCTCTCTCTCTCTCTCTCTCTCTCTCTCTCTCTCTCTCTCTTTCTCAATCCTTACCTACATTTCTATGTAGTTATATTTTTATTGCTGCAAATGTTTTGCATTTATTAGATGATCTCATCATTGTTCTAATGGCTCTCTGTTTGCTTTGTTTTTTCCTCTTCTGCTTCAAGTCTCTTACAAAATCACAATCTCAAATAGTTTTATATATATATATATATATATATATATATATATATATATATATATATATATATATATTATATATATATATAATATATATATATATATATATATATATATATATATATATATATATATATATATATATATATATATACTGTTTCTGCCTTTAAAAAAAAAACTTTGATGTTTTTTTAAGAAAATGTATTTAACATGAAATATGTTTAACGATAATTATAAAGTTAGGTTATTATATGACTGGAGCATTGATTGTAGCAAAATGGTATATATCTTTTCAATAAGTTATTACGCATATAGAATGTATCGTGATTTCTCTCTAAAATATACAACATATTGTTAACAATTTTAATTAATAAACTTACCAATTAGTACTGTAATCTTCGTTTCGTTGTTCTGCATACATTTGTACCAGCTTCTGATCTTGTGTCCCTTTTTAACATCCAACAGTAGTCAGCAATCATATTTGCATCCTTCTACCTTGATAACTTTGTTACATATCTTTTATAATCTTGATGTAATCTTTCACCTTGCTCCTCGGAAACGGCTCCAAGATTTGCAGGAAAATACTCTAAAAGCGAGTCCAAGGAATGTAATTTAATAATCTTGTGGCAACCAAGAGCTTTCATTTTTTAGAGCATATTTTCTACCAATGTTTTGTAATTTGCATGTTTCGTATTCCCGAGGAACCTCTCAATAACACTTTTTAAAGCCATTCATGCCTCTAATTCGCATTCTGTCATTGTAGAATCAAACGTTTGGCCATACATCAACTTGCGGATTTGGGGTCCAACTAATAGTCCCTTCTTAACTTTAACTTTAATAGAGGGGAATTTCTTACACATACACTGTAAGCAGGCACTTATCCTTGTCACTAATTACTTCATAATGTCTTATTTAATATGAAGTGGAGGGAGTAACACATTTTTGGGATTGACAATCGGTTCGTGGAGTTAGTTTTTGGTACCAGAAGTAATAGTTTTCCGTGGTGGTCACTATTTTCATTTCCAGTGATTTTTGTTTTCATGACTATCTCATTCGCATAGAAAACATGAATATTTTGTGTATCCAGCCTGAAGTCTTAGTACCAAGCCTATAACTTTCAAATCTCCACACAGAATCCATTCGTAATCGTTATATTTGACTTTCTCCAGAATAAATGTAGTATTTTTGTGTTTCTATTAAATGTACAGAGTCTGCTACAGGAATTGATAGATATACATTACCATTATGAAGTAACACACCTTTTAAGCTTCATTTGCTCGAGTCTATAAACAGTCTCCATTCTGAGAGCTGGTGATTATTTATTTCGAAATATGTCATTAGTCCATGAATATTTTTGCGGTAAACTAGGTCATTCTTCCACAAAATTATGAAAGTTATTTTTTATTTATTTTTACACAGCACCACCACTCACGGGCAAAGCCCTATTCAAGGAGGGGATGTTAGAGGTATAATGATAAAATAAAAGAATTAAAAAAAGCTACAGGTCCCACCTAACCTAAATTACTTAGGTGAACACAGATGTAGGCTTTAAAGAAACTGAGATTAAATTCGGCAGTAAAAATAGAATATGGGAGATAGTTTCATAAAACAGAGGTGGCAGGAAAGAAAGAGGCACCGCAGCGGACAAGCCTGGAGTTGCCTATGTCTGCACAAAATATATGCGCAGACAATGCACCCCTTGTGATACGAGGACGCCGTAAAGGTGGAGGTATACGAGTGGATAGTTCCCTCGAGCATTTGCAGCTGTAGTACCTATAGAAAAGAGACAAGGCCCTAACATCACGATAAGATAAAGGGTCAAGTGAAGTAGAAAGAGCGGGACAATTTATGTCTTTTAACCTTTGATTCAACCCTATCCAGAAGACGGGTGAAACCTGAGCCATCCCAGATATGAGAGCAGTACTCCATACAAGGGCGGATGAGGAACTTGTATAATTTTTTTGAGCCCTCCTTAGCAACCATTGTGATATGAGGTTTCCAAGCCATTTTTTTGTTTATATGAAGGCCAAGGATGTTAATATTGTCAACAGGAGAGATGGGAGAACCATCGAAAAAATAGAAAAGTTAGGAGGTGTCTTTGAGAGGGAGATTTCAAGAAGTTGAGTTTTTTAAAGAGTTGAATTTCATAAAGTTGAGACGACCCCACTGGGAATTCTATCCAGATCTGCAAGAATGGAATCGGAAAGATGAAGATGAGTGGCAAATCTATATGCAAAGGAAGGAGTAGATTTGAAATGAGTAGAAGAATGGAGGGTTGACTCATCAGGCATATGAATGTATAGAATTAGATGAACCAGTTGAGAATATCATTAATGAAAGCATGAATATAGTATGAGACAAGACAGAGCCCTGAGCGACACCACTATTAACAAAAAAGGAAGAATTCTCTCCATCAACAACAGCCGAAATGGAACGATTAGAAAGAAAGTTAGACATAAGTATGCAAAGAGTAGGATTAAGCCCAGAGGAGGGGAGCTTAGAAAGCAGTGACACATGCCATACCCGGTCACATGCCTTAGATATGTCAAGCGCCACCACACGTCTCATATGATCCCTAAGAACAGAAGACCATAAATCTGAGAGACTGGAAATTATATCATTAGTAGACATCGAACGCCGAAAGTCATATTGATAACCAGAAAAAAGGGTATGGGATTCTAGTTGATCTAAGAAGTAAGAGCTGAGAAGGGTTTCAAAGATCTTAGACAGGATACAAGTAATTCCCATTCACGATGTCTATACCATGCAAATGTTGTTCCTGTTGATAACATATATTTCCTCCTCAACCGAGAGCCAAGAAGTACAACTTTATCTTTTGACAAATACAAATCACTCACTAAATCATTCATCTCATTCTTGTTGAATGTTGAAGAGCTACTTTCATCTTCCTCGCAAGTATAATCATCATTTCCATCATTACTTTCATCAAAAATTGGTTCACCTTGTGATTCATACTCTGAGCAACCAATCAAAGTCAAGCAACGTCAAAATGGGCAAAACAACTGTTGCGACGAAATTAGCAATATTAGACAGAATAAAATTTTCTGCAAGCCAGGACTTAAAATCAAAGCTTTGTATCAGACTCTATCGAAGGATTTAGATATGTCCAGCGCGACAGCAAAAGATTCACCGAAATGCCAAAGAGCGGAGGACCAAGAGTCAGAGAGAAGGGAAAAAAGATCACCAGTAGAGCGTTTTTTACGAAAGCCATACTTGCTATTAGAGATAAGGTTAGAACAATTGAAATGTTTCCAAATCTTCCTGTTAAGGATAGATTCGAAAACTTCAGAAGCAAAGGAGGTTAAAGAAATGTGGCAGTAGTTTAAGTGTTGAGAAGAATCCCCGTCTTTCTACTCAGGTTGAATGAGCGCACGTTTCCAGCAACTAGATAAGGTTGAAGTAGAAAGACAAAAACAATAAAAGTTTACCAAGGCTTTAGAAGGAGGTAAAACGGCAGTTGTGCAATAAGAATTAAGATACTAAAGGAGAGAAAGAGGAAGAAGCAAAGTTAGAGTTGGCATTTTTTATAAAATGTCAGAAAAGACGTGAAGATGAAGAGCAAAAATGGATTATTGAATTTATGACGGTGAAATGAGTTTTTGGAGTTGCAGGAAATAGATTTTGTATGATTCTGGAATAAAATATAAGTTGCATGAATTTGTGAAGTTTGAAGATAACGAGAACAAGCAGAGTTAAACCAAGGTTTGTTTGGTTTAGTAGAAGAGAAATAATATGAAATGTACTCCTTCATGCCAGAGAGAATCACCTTGGATATGTGCTCAGCATTTGTAATCATTCCATGAGAAATCAGAAAAGTACAACCGGAAGTCCGACCAGTTATTGGCACCGAAATTCCAGAAATATTCCCTCGCCGAAGACGGAAGTCGTTCTTGCAGAAGACTTGAAGAGACAGAACAAGATACAGAAATAAAAAGGTAATCAGATGAATCCACAGGAGAAAAGAGTTTAACAGTGTAAGGAAAAGGAAAAAGTTTAGGAAAAGATCAAGTATGATGCTTTCATTACGAAGACGATCAGGGATACTGGTAGGGAGATACACTAACTCCTCAAGGTTATTCTGGAAATGAATGTGATTGGCGAGTTCATCAGCTGGATCATGAGAACTAGAAGAAAGCCATTGGCGGTGGTGAACATTGAAATCACCTAAAATGATGATTCGGAGAAAGGAGATGTTGAAAGAATGTGCTCTATTTTGGAGTTTAAATAGTCAAAGAATTTTTTATAATCAGTAGAAATTAGAGATAAATAGACAGAACAAATAAATTTAGTAGTAGAATTGCAAGAGAGCTTAAACCATAAAGTAGAGGATTCAGAAGATCCAAATTAGAGACACGAGAAAAGACATCTTTGCGCACATATGCCCAATATCCACTTTTAATTGAAAATTGAGAATAGAGACAATATGAGAAAACATAGTAGGTTTTGCTATCAAAATACCCAAACATTTGTATTTCAATTAAGAACAAGAAACGAGGTCTACAAGAAGAGAGGTGGTGTTTGACAAATATATATATATATATATATATATATATATATATATATATATATATATATATATATATAATATATATATATATATATATATATATATATATATATATATATATATATATATATTATATATATTATATATATATATATTTCTATATTCGTAAGTAAGAAAAGGATTCTTTTCTTTATATTATTTTTGAAGCATTGAAAGATATTTTATTTTAATTTTATTATGTATTTGTTTATATTTTGAATGTAAAAATGCATTCAAATATAAATGGATTCTTTTTATATAGAAATATTTTTATATTATTTAATTTATATTTTGTTAAGTAGTTGTAATGTCAAAATAACTGAATTTTGACATTAGTCGTAAAGTAGACTCGATGAAGGAAATATCCATTAAGAATTAGTCATAAAGTAAATTTGTAAAGGAAAATATCTATTAAGCCTTTTAAAAGAAAGTCATATTTAGACTTGGATATAACTATCAACTTTGAGAGGAATATTTAATAAAACCCCTAGACAACATTAATATATTATTAAAAGAACCCGACGGATCTAGAAGAGGGATCATTGGAAGTTGGAAGAATTAACATCTGGTTGCAGGGACAAGTTTTTAATAGGTTAGTCTTTAGGACAACCGCCAACTGAGTCCAGTAACTACAGATAAAGCGATCAGTCTAGGGACGATCAGTAATTCATCGTCTAAACTAATACTCTCTGTCTTATATAGTAACAAATATATATAATATATATATATATATATATATATATATATATATATTATATATTTATTAATATATATATTAATATATTATATATTTATATTTTACTATATTTTTTATTAATTATTATTATTTACAATTTTATAACTGCTAATGATGTTAAATTTCGAGGAATCGAACGGCCCAAAAAGATGGAAGTCCGTTGTTTGACCACTACTCCACTGATGGTACAAAAGGAAATTTTCCAGAACTTCTACTGACATTTCTGATGGATATTTGAAGGGACTTTCACTAGGCGAGAAATGTCAGTAGAAGTTCTGGATTTTTCCTTTGTACCATCAGTGGAGTAGTGGTCAACACAACGACTTAAATCTTTTGGGGCCCGGTTCGATTCCTCGAATTTATACATCATTAGCAGTTATAAAATTGTAAATAATGATTCCACGGTTTATCATAGTGGTTATAAAAAAAAATTTTGCTCTGCGGTTTAATTCATGATGAACCTGGTCCATGTTGAAACTGCGGGAAATATTGAAGGGACTTTTCACTAGGCGAGATTGTAGTAGAAGTTTGGATTATTTCTTTTTTACCATCAGTGGAGTAGTGGTCATTCCGGGGCCCGTTCGATTCCTCGATTATAACATTTAGCTTATAAATTATATATATATATATATATATATAATATATATATATATATATATATATATATATTAATATATATATATATATATAATATATATATATATATATATATATATACTTCCTTCGGCCCTACTTGCGTCATCATCAAGTGTAGAATAAAAATAATTCTTATAAGTGGATTCAACTTTATATTTAATTTAGATATTAAAGTTGACAGATGATGATGGATGAGGATGCTTACCATTTAAATTAAAATTGAATTTATAATTCATTAATAATAACTAATTTGTGAATCCTGCTTCCCTTAATTATATTCTTTCATAGTTTACGCGTTTATCATTCTCTCACCCAAAATAGTTCAGGTGATTTGAATAATAGTTATCATTTAGTTATCATTCTTCATTGTTCCTTATTAAGTGTTAATTACATTTATTATTACTGATATATAAATTTAAATTTAGATGGTAAAATTATTTTCATTTACAATTTATAATTCTTGAATTAAATGTAATCTGACGTCATTTATGTTAGTTATTTCGAACTTGATTATGACCCAAGTAGTTCTGAAACGTTGTTCTTTGAAATTTACGAAATAAATCTTTTACTTTGTTTTCGTTATCTATTATATATATATATATATATATATATATTATATATAATATATATATATAATATATATTATATATATATATATATATATATATATATATATATATATATAATATATATATATATATATATATATAAATTATTTGAATTTACCTTGTGAAGTATAACCTTAATTTATTTTTTTAACTCTTTCAGGTTCAAAAGTTACAGTGACAAAATCTAGATCCCCCGCCTTCACAATATCCGGTCGGCACGAATCCCGATCGTCCACTGCCAGCCCTGGACCAGGACAGTACAATATAAATGGTCTCACATATAAAGGTATAACGTCTAAATAATATGTTTCTATTAAATATTATGATTATTTGCTGCTGCTTAAAATCCGTAATCACTATTATTATTATTATTATTATTATTATTATTATTATTATTATTATTATTATTATTATTATTATTATTATTATTATTATTATTATTATTATTATTATTATTATTATTATTATTATTATTATTATTATTATTATTATTATTATTATTATTATTATTATTATTATTATTATTATTATTATTATTATTATTATTATCTATTATTTTATTATCATTATAAATTTTGTTATTATTATTATTTGGTTAGCATTAGTTTTGTTATAATCATTATTATTATTATTGCTATCATTACTATTTTATGTATTATTATTATTAGTAGTAGTAGTAGTAGTATTTTTATTGTTTGTTATATATATTTGCCTCACATTTGTATTTCAATTGCTATTAAAATAAATTAAAGAACTATTAATTGACTAAACTTTGGGTTTCAATGGAAACCGATGTGTATCGCCTTAGAAACCCTTATTCATAAAACTGGACAACTACCATATTATTACTATTGTATTTAGTAGTATAGGACCTACTGTAATATTGTATAATTGTAAATATACTTTTCCCGAATAAATTACAGAAATCGAAATTGAAAATTATTATATTATTATTTTTGTTATCTGAGAGGAACAAAAACTGTATGAAAATGACAAATGTTTCAACCAATTTTTATTTTAGGGAAAGATGAGCCTCATGCCCCCTCGATGCATATTAGGCCCAAGGACCCAAAACCCTTCGTGACCCCGGCTCCAGGGGACTACTGTCCCGAGAAATCCAAGAAAGTGTTGGACCCTTCACCAAAATTTTCCTTTGGTGTTAAAACTGAAAATGGACCTGCATCTGATGTCCCAGGTAATCAAAGATAATCACAATTCCCTTTATATATATATATATATATATATATATATATATATATATATATATATATATATATATATATATATATATATATATATATATATATATATATATATATATATATATATATATATATATATATATATATATATATATATATATATATATATATATATATTTCCGCGTTTCATTCCTACATTTTATTTTTATGACAAATGATATGAATCGAACAACAAATTTGGCTTGAACTTAAACTAAAAATTGGAAATATATACAAAATTAATCCATTTAAAATTATTGTGAAGTCCAAAAAAGTTACAAATGTAAATAAAACAATTCTTTTGAGCTTTAAAAAAAATCCTTTTTATAAATAAATAAATATTTCTTAAGTTGAATTGTTGCATTTTTATATTCTTTTAATAAATATTATTATATCTATTATTATATTATATTTATTAATTATTATTTATATTATATATTATTATTATTATTATTATAATTATTTTATTATTATTATTATTATTTTTATTTCTATTAATTTTTTTTATTATTATTTCATTATTATTATTATTAAACATAACATAACCTAAGTTAATCTAACCTAACCTAACCTTAACCTAACCTAGTAACCTAACCTAACAGAACCTAACTTTTAACCTAACCTAACTAACCTAACCTAACCTAATAACCTAACCTTAAAGTAACCTAACCTAACCTAACTAACCTTTTTATCTAATAAAACCTTTAAGTAATCTAAAAAAACTTCAATGTGTAATTTAAATTTAAAAAAAAAATAATTTTTATACACGCAATAAAACCACAATTTAGTTTGTTCAAATTATTAAATTATTATTATTATTATTATTATTATTATTATTATTAATTATTTTATTATATATTATATATATATATATAATATATATATATATATATATATATATATATATATATATATATATATATATATATATATATATATATATATATATATATATATATATATATGCGTAATATATATTTTTGAAATATATTTTAATCATTTTGAGTTCACATAACTTGTCATCCATAAATTTTTTTATAAAATTAAATGTAGGAATGAAACGCGGTTGAATATTATATATATATATATATATATATATATATATATATATATATATATATATAATATTATATATATATATATATAATATATATATATATATATATATATATTATATATATATATATATAATATATATATTTTCGCATTTTATGTTGCTTTTTTTTTGTTAGTGTAATGTGCTGTGTTATGGCTTGGTGTATGTTTAATATTATTTATTATTGTCCTTCGGAATCAAACACTATGAAATAGATTTTTGATGATTGCATGCATCCCATCTCTCTACCTCAATTTGTTAAATTTAAGCTTCTTAATTTAACCTCATTAAAATTACCATCCTTGAGCAGCTATTTATTCCAAAATTTATTTCATAAAAACATATTTTCATTGTTGAAAGCATCTTTACTAAACTCATCCAATATTTCACAAGTGTTTCTTTCATTTTCAACGTTTTAGTTCATATGTGGCATAAATTTATGGTAGTATTTTACAATCTTATGGTTATAAAAGATGAGAATTCACTCCAATAAGACGTTTACTTTTGTGTTGTCTAACATCATCATTGATTCCCTTCCTTGCTCTACTAAGAACTCTCTCTCTCTCTCTCTCTCTCTCTCTCTCTCTCTCTCTCTCTCTCTCTCTCTCCATAATCTTATGGTAGTAAACTTCACTTTCTCCTTTTCCTTGTAGAGCCTTCCTTCATGATCTCTAACAGAAATATTATTCCAAAAGTTTTTTTACCATAATTCCTATTTTTCTGTCTGCTTTACTTGGATTATCATTCACACTTTTTATTTTTAAAAACTTTTATTTAGATTAATTTTAACATTTTTTTGATG
>SEYY01002533.1:52500-62500 GCA_009176605.1 Armadillidium nasatum
ATAAAAATATTAAAAAAACGATTATTCCCAAACAATGATTTTAGAATTTTTTTTCCTTTTATTCTTCGGAGAAAATGCTTTGATATTTAAATTTTTATTGAAATACTACAAAATATTGTAAATTTTTTTTGGCTTGTCTCATGGGTCTCCATATGTGAAAAATGGAGATCATGGTCCTCATTCGAAAAACAAAAACAGATTCACATGACAAAAAGTAAACTTTTTGAATATAGATTTAATTGCATTGCTTTATTCACTTAATGAAAATTAATTTTACTATTTAGCTTCCTCAAGTTCTCATTTATTATTACTATTATTATTATTATTAT
Organism: Armadillidium nasatum; assembly: GCA_009176605.1. Lineage (NCBI taxonomy): Eukaryota > Metazoa > Arthropoda > Malacostraca > Isopoda > Armadillidiidae > Armadillidium > Armadillidium nasatum. The sequence goes on from SEYY01002533.1 coordinate 52,830, forward strand.
TATTATTATTATTATTATTATTATTATTATTATTATTATTATTATTATTATTATTATTATTATTATTATTCCTTTCTAGAGTTAATTGTACCGTTTTTTTTTTTTAAAGAATACTGATGGTTGGGTTTACCCAGATTTTTCTTTTGTAATTTAAGAATATGAGTCATACACGAATACAAATTGTTATTTGAGTATCATATCAGATGATAATAATAAGTAGCCCCTTTAAATTAAGTTTCACAGCCGTTTAAATGTTTCAGACCAAGTATCCTAGTACGTAGTTTTTATTATTTTATTTTTTTTTGTTAAATATTTAATGTGAAAGTTTCACCTGAAATAACTGTATTGAATCAGCATTAAAATATTAATAATAACGTGGATGTTTAATATAAATGTGAACACTTGACTTACGTTAATTAAGATAGCAACTTTGAAAATATTAAAATTAACCAGAATATTTATTACTTCAAAATACTTGAAGTAAATTTTCTTTTAAATAAATGAAAGATATTTGTTATTATTATTATTATTATTATTATTATTATTATTATTATTATTATTATTATTATTATTTATTATTATTATTATTATTATTATATTATAATAAATATTATATATATATATATATATATATATATATATATATATATATATATATATATATATATATATATATATATATATATATATATATATATATATATATATATATATATATATATATATATATATATATATATATATATATATATATATATATATATATATATATATATATATATATATATATAGGTTAAGTGCAAAAGAAAATAAAATTGGAAAAAATCCATAGTATTCTACAAGTAATGTAAAATATTCAGTATAATCATTTAAATATGATTTTCTTTTTTTCTTTTTTTTTTTTTACTTTTGAAAAAATGTAGTGTATGCAAGACAGCACTCCTAAATGGACTATGGCTCCTCGCACAGAACTGCCTACAGACAAAAGTCCAAAACCTAGTCCTAACGCTTACAGTCCTGAGAAGGTATATGAATATCTTTACTCTAAATTTTTGGTTCAATATTCTTTAGAAAATTTTTTGTTTCTAAGTTTGTCGTGTTAAATATGCATAAAGGAAGAAATGCGAAAAATAATGAAGAATTTTTTTTAACTTAATAACTTGATTTAACAATTTTAAAATGTGAATAGGTCATTACTAAATATTTTCGTCTTATGGCAACTAAAAATTACTTCAAAAACTATCTCTTTTATAATTTAAATTTTTTTTTTTTTTTTTAATGGATTCTTTTTTTCTGAACAATTGAAATTTCGTAACACATTTAAACTTTTTGAGTACTGCTAATAAAGGCTATATTAAATTACAATACTTTATTAATTAATTTCGTACGTTTGGCAGTTTCAATACGTATTGTATCTCAGTGTTTATATTATTATAGTCTGTTTTTGTAAAAGTTAGTGTATACAAGATATCAGCCCATAAATGGATTGACTTTCATCACAAATGAAAACTACAGTTAAAAGTCCCAAATTAACTCGCAGCATTTACATTTTAGAAATCTTATAATGGGATCTTTAAAATATATGTGATGAAATGAAAAGATTTTAAAATATTTTGAGGAGATAATAAAAAAAAATATTTTGGTAATTTCAATTCTGTTCAAGAATTTGCTAAGTTTATACATCAAAATTAAATATTTAACCTTTTTTTCGTAACAGTTAAGATTCTTTTAAATATTTTGACCTTTGAAAAGCAGAATTTTATAAAAAAAATGAATAAATAAAAAAATATTTATTTTAAACACTCTTATAAGAAAATTTTGCAAAGATGAATTTTCCTTTTTTTTTTTTTAGTTGTACAACATTTTAAAATTTCAATATTTATTATTTTTGTTTGTTTTTATAATAACTTAGTGTATGCAAGAAAGCACACCTAAGTGGACAATGGCTCCTCGCACTGAATTGCCTACTGACAAAAGTCCAAAACCAAGTCCAAACACTTACTGCCCAGAGAAGGTATATCAACAATTTTTTTTATATACATTTAAATTCATACAACTTTAAAACTTCCTTATAATTATTTTATAAAATAATATGCAGAAATTCCCTCATTACTAAATATAATTTTATAAGTAACCACAAATAATATAAAAATATTTGAATTATTTCATGTATTGTGTATAAGACAAACAACTATAATTACATACTTCAGAATTATGATTAATACAAACAGAAAACTGTTGTTTTTCTTTATGTAATATTTAAATTTTCCATAAATTACTGAAGAATAGAATTATGGAAGAAAATATGTTCAACTAAAAGCTGTAAAAACGCAATGTTCATATTAGAACGATTTCTTAAACTTTTCTTCTGAGAAAAACTTTTAAGAAAAAGGTCTTCAATGCTTTTGCTTTTAATTTACTTAAAAAATATTTTATTTTTTTGCTTTGGTAAATAATGGTTTAATTTTAATGCTGTAATAAATGTTAAAACATTGAATTTTAAGGTTTCAATTGTTTTAATGTAATGCTTTTATGATAAATTAGTGTATGCAAGATAGCACCCCTAAATGGACTATGGCCCCTCGCACAGAACTGCCTACAGACAAAAGTCCAAAACCTAGTCCGAACGCTTATTGCCCAGAAAAGGTATATCATGTAATTATTATTATTATTATTATTATTATTATTATTATTATTATTATTATTATTATTATTATTATTATTATTATTATTATTATTATTATTATTATTATTATTATTATTATTATTATTATTATTATTATTATTATTATTATATTATTATTATTATTATTATTATTATTATTATTATTATTATTATTATTATTATTATTATTATTATTATTATTATTATTATTAATTTAAAATTTACTAATATTGTCGTTAAGATTTTCAATGTTTACTAACACTGAAAAGTTACAGAAATAATTGCATAATATTTTACCCCAAGACCTTCAAAAAAAGTTTCCACAAATTGTTTCTTCAAAGAAATTAAATATTTTAAATTTTTCATTACAAAATACACACAAATATTCTACGGAAATGGCAAATTAAATTTTTACATGAGAATAGAAGCAAATATTTTGATTTAATGAATGTGAAATTTAATTAATCAGTAAAAGAAATATAAGATGTTAAAAATAATGTGATATTTTTACATTTAAAATTAGTTAAATTATAATTAAAGTTAAAAATAATTAAATATTTAGAAAATCGTAACCGTACTAAATAATTTAAAGCAGCAAGTTACTAACCTTTTTTTATATATAAAAATTAGTAGTATGATGGTTTTTATTTCAAAATTTAGTATGTGGCGGAATTTGCTCCCCAATGGACTATGGCTCCTCGCACTGAACTGCCATCTGACAAAAGCCCTAAACCTAGTCCAAATTCTTATAATCCAGAAAAGGTATAATTAAAAATATTTATCATATTCCTCATATTTCCTTTTCTTTAATATTTAAAAAAAAAAAAAAAAAAATCGAGTAAATTTTAAAATCGACGCAATTTTAACTTAACAAATGGGATTTCAATTTTCCAACTATGTTTACGATTTTAATATATATATATATATATATATATATATATATATATATATATATATATATATATATATATATATATATATATATATATATATATATATATATATATATATATATATATATGCCAAAAATTAAAATTAATTAATCTCTGTCTGTCTTCAAAAGGAAATTTTTAATTTTTTATTATGAATCTTTTTTGTTTTTTTTTTTTATTTATAGAATTAATTTTTTTTTTATGTATTTATTCATTTATTTTCTTAATTCATTAATTTATTTTTATTATATTCATTTTCAAGGCTAAACATTGATTATTTTTATTTATTATTATTATTTTTATTATTATTTTATTATTATTATTATTATTATTATTATTATTATTATTATTATTATTATTATTATTATTTTTATTATATTATTTATTATTATTATTATTATTATTATTATTATTATTATTATTATTATTATTATTATTATTATTATTATTATTTTAATTATTATTATTTAGTGCTTTATTTGCTTACGTTTACTTTTGCCTTGTGTTTTGTATTAGTATAATGCTGAAGAAGGCCCTAAATGGACAATGGCTTTAAGGACTGAAATACCCTGTGACAAAAGCCCAAAACCAGCCCCAAATGCTTATTCTCCAGATGAAGCGGTACGTTCTTTAATTTCTCTTACTACAACGGGAGGATAAAAAATTATTATTATTATTATCATAACTATTATTATTATTATTTTTTATTAATGAATCTTGGTAAATAGTTTCAGGATTGTCAGTAAATTCTACTAATTAATTGATCCATAAAGGTTCTTATTGTTTTTTAATGTCAACAGTAATAATAATATCAATGAACAAAAGATTTTTTACACATATTTTTCAGTTTACTTTCCCAAAATTTGTCTATAAAAATTATAAAAAAAGATTATTAATTTTTTTGTAGAAATTTGTTTTTTATAATGACTTCAAAAGTCTTTTATATACGTTAATTTTAAACAGATTTTTTCATTCAAAAATATTTTAATAAACATATGAAGGACATTCCCAATCTTTCTCCTCGTCATAGTTGACAATTTGAAGGACATTCCGATTGGAAAGTTTAGAGTTTAAATACTCTAGATGAACAAAAGCGTATCGAAATCAATTGAGTTCAGTACATACTATCATAAAATGGTGCCTTCTCTATATTATGAAAAAAAGTTGTTCTTTATGATTGTTAAAACATATACAGATATTGCAAATGGCTATGGACCACGGGGTCTTGCTACGGTTGCCCCTACTAAAGTTCCGTCCTGGATGATCTAATTATAATCTCTTTATTGCAGGCAATGGCACATCGCAACCCAGAGTTTAGCTTCGGAATCAAGCACTCACCTTACCTTGGAAAACTTCGCGACCAATAACACGAAAAAACGAACGATATCGAAATTACTAACTGAGGATCAATTTTAAAATATAAAAAATAATCAGACTGAAAATTTTTAACAAATTTAGTCGCCTTTGAAATTAACTTGGCAAAATTATTATTATTATTATTATTATTATTATTATTATTATTATTATTATTATTATTATTATTATTATTATTATTACTGGGAATGCTTGATATTAATGTAGTAGGTATAAAGTTCCTTAATTTCATCTTGCCCACTTACTATTCATTACCTACTTTGCAAGGGAATATTTAAAACAGAATTTTCTAATATAATAATAAAGAATAAAAAAATGTAAGGTTAGGTTATTTAGGTTTCTTTCCAAATATTTTAGCATCTCATTTCAGGATCCGTTTTTATTGGTTAAGAAAAAGTACGGTTCTATATTTAAAATATATATCTCGTTTGTGGTGAAGATTCTCGAATGAAATATAATAATAAGCTTTTTAATTTTTAAAATAGGATATGTTAATTAAATGAAAATTATTAAAAGTTTTAATAATATCTCTGGGGACATTCTGATAGTAACTACCTTTTGCTTCATTGGAGAGTTTTAATAATCATTTTACAAAGCATTACTAACGAAGTGGTGAGAATGTCTAAGGTATTCATTCCTGTGCCCTATTTCCTATTCAATTAAACATATATAAACGAAATAAGTAAAGACAGGCTTCCATTAATTGCATAGCGAAGGGTTTGAGAAATGGTTTAAATTAAATATAGAAAAGAAGAGCTAAACCTCTCTCTATTTTCCTGTGATTTCCTTGTCTTTCAAAAACATTTAGCATGAAATGTACTGGCGGAAATACAGCTCTGTTAAGAGACGTCAGGTGATCAAAGAATAGCTTTGAATTAAAAATCTCTGCTGTTGCTGCTAACATAAATGAATTATGGGTTGAATTATATCTAAAGAATTATTTAACTTTAGATCCTCTGTTAATTTCTTATATATAAAATACAGATATACTCCTCTAATATATCATACTCATTTAATTAACATGAAGTAATGAATTCCAATATGAAGTGTCTTAGATTCTCGTAAAAATTACTAACTGGTATTTGCTTGTTATTAATTTTATGCACTGTTAAAATACTGGTCAGCAAAAGAGAATATTATAAAAAGTGAGCCTATTTAAATGTGCTTTTTATAGTTTTACAAATATATTATTTATTGTTTGTTATAGTATATATAACTGACTGTTACTTATATTTTAAATTTTATACACCTCATATATTCTCATAACAAGATATGTGACTATGAGGATCTGTTGATTTCTTAAAGCACAGTAAATATTTTCCTTCAAATCTTAACTACGAATTTGCCTACTAATTCATGAAGGATTAAAGCAACGACATTAAAATTGTTTTCAATATACAGCATACTGACTATCGCTAACTTATTTATGAAAATATTAGTTATTATTAAGTAATATTTTCAGTTATTATTGTTCAAGAAATTGAAATTAAATAAACCGACTTGATCAATTTTAGTTTAGAATCCTTTAACCTCAAGTCAGATTTTAATAATAACATTTCAAATTTGTTGTTTTAAGTCTTCATCTTTTTTTAAAGAATTTTTGTTCATTTTTGTTCTTTTACTCTTTATTTGAATAGGGTTGGTTATCAGTCTTTTTCTAATGTATTTGCTCTTCACTTCATTCTTATTTTTATTTTTAAAATTAATGTTTGAAATTTTAATTTAAAGTTTATTTTCTCTTTAATTAATATGCAATTTTTTTTTTTAAATTTGTAGTCAAATGAAATGTCCTTTAAATTTTATTAAATTTTATTTGTATTTTTTGCTTTTATTTTGCCTTTGAACATAAAATTTTGAATTTGTTGACGGTAAGTATGATTCAAAACACTATAATTGAGTGTCTGTCTATTTCAGCAATTATTGAAGACTTGTGATTCTAAGATGATGGGAAAACTCTCTACCCATTTTATTCTTCTTCTCTTTTATATTTAAGCTAAATTTTTAAAAAAATAATCATATGTTAAATTATCAGATATTTTCAAAGTGTTATTTTCCAGATGCTTAACAGTTACATGAATTCTGAATAAATTTCAATTGTATTAAAATATGACCCCTCAATGGCCACTAATTGATTTGTTTGAAAAAAAAAAATTGTTCTTGTGCATATCTAAATCGATTACATTTTAAGAAAAAGTAATACAAGCTCTCTCAGAAATATATATTTTTTTTATTTATTATTATTTTTTTTTTTAGGAATGATATAACTAAATGGTGTCAGCTACCTTGTTTTCTTCTACTTCATATTCACAATTTTTCCTTCATCATCAGAACAACAAAACTGTAGAACTGATTTGTAATTTAATTTCATTTTTTTTCTATGAGTATAAAGTTCAAATTACGATATAGTTATGAATTATTTAAATATTTCATAAAAACTACAAGGGTTAGGGATTTTTTTTATATATATATTAAATTAAAAAATCAAGATTTCTTTTTTTTTTTTTTTTTTAGTTACAAGTCTTTTTTTTATTAGTTTATTTGTCTAAGTAATAATTAATAAGTAAATATAGTAAATAATAAATAAATATAATTAATTAATTAATTAGCTTAATTAACTAAGTTAGGTTATTTAAATTATAATTTTTTTTAAAGGTAAAAGCTATTTTAAATTTTTTTTATATATGAAATTGACGAAAATGCGATTGATAGAAGCAATTCCCTGTATTTAATTAAATTTTAAATTTAAAAGAAAACGAGTAAACTATATTAAATTATTATTTTTAAGAATATTTTACGGTTTTGAGCTGCTATTTAATTTTTTTTTAATTATATTATTAAGATAAATATTAAAATATAAAAAAAATTATTTTTAGCGTTGAAACTCTCAGCATTTAAATTTTGAAGAAAAATAAAACATTAATTTCTATAATTCTTTCCGTCGTGATCTTTCTTAGAAGGATCACACAACTTCTCCTTCTAAAGAAGCTTCTAGGAGGTTGAGAGTTCTGAAGAGCCTTCAGAATTTCTTCAGGAAACCCCAGTTTATTTCTTTTTTTAAGGGTGCTGTTCGCTTCTGTATAGACTACACCTCACACATCTGGAGTGGTTCCACTTTCATTGAGAAGGTGAAATCTTGGGCTTTTCGTCTTTATAAACTCTCCTTCTCTCTCTAATTGTTTCCTGTCTCATTCTACCAGTTGAATTGTTGCGTGAATATCTCTATACTATCGCTATTACAGTGAACACTGCTCTTCTGAACACTCTCGCCGCATACCTCCTCCATTGAGAAGAGTTCGTGCGACACGCTTTCCTTCACAGTCTCATCCTTTCTCTGTCAAATACTTTGACCCCAGATGTAACCTCTTTGCTCAATGTCACATGTACTCTACTGGTAAAATCTGGAACACACTCCCTTTTTCTGTTTTGCCAACTTCCATTTCCTTTTAAACGCCGTGCATTGTGACATTATATATATATATATATATATATATATATATATATATATATATATATATATATATATATATATATATATATATATATATATATATATATATATATATATATATATATATATATATATATATATATATATATATATGTATACATATATAGGTTTATACTGGATTATTCATATCTATGCTTACCGAGGATATGAAATTCCATTGAATACATATACCGCCGAAAGCCTCTCGTTTACGTGATATCGAACGGGCAAACTGGGAAATGACATAAAAACAGTACACTATAGTTAAAGACGTTTTAGGTTTTATAGGAAGGATGCCATGATTTAGGTGTTACAAAAATAATGTGTGACTAACAAATTTCCATAATGAGCACCTCTTGTCGTTTGACAACCCATATGTGGTACGATCGTGGAGCTTCTGCTGCGCAAATGTGTCAATTACCGGGGTGAAATTTGGAATCACATTGTTAAAGCTACATATCCTGGACGGGACACTAACTGAAATGTTGTACCTTATGTATTCAACGGGGACCTGTCCGACATCCTTGACGATATGCAGCTCTAGGGTGTGTTTGGTATGTGGTTTCATCGCAATAGGGCTCCACCCGAAAGTAAAATAGAAACAAATTCGCCCCAGTCCAAATTGTTGACTTTTATTCTTTTTAGTTTGAAGCTGTCGGGATTACCCCAAAATGTTGACAGGGAAAATAGTTGACAAGTCAAAAGGCCGACACGTCATTGACAAAATTTTGTCACTAGTCCAAAACGTCGACAACTTGTTTGGTGAGGTCAAAGGGCCGACAACATTTTTTTACAACTCGTCCAAATCGTCGACACAATAAATCGATATCGAGTACATTCGATAGATATTTTTCATGACCACTGACTGGTCGGAGGGGTAGGGTGCAGGATCCCCCGTAGACAAATGTTCGTGTTTTATTTATTTACTAAAATATTATATTTAAAAACTAAATAATATATTTAAATTTATTATAATAATGAAAAAACAGGCTTACACATCGATTGTATCGACATAAAAAAATACGATGTTGGTCAAACAGTCGACACAAATTTTTTAATGTATGGTTAAATCCTAGAGAGTTCAAACTGAAAAGAAAAGTGCCGACAGATTTTTTTTTTCAAAAGTGTCGACAGTTTGACTTGTCGACGTTTTCGGTATAGCTTCTGAAGTGTCTACGATTTGCCCATAAGTAAAAAAAAATTTCTGTCAACT
>SEYY01002533.1:65000-72500 GCA_009176605.1 Armadillidium nasatum
TTGCAATAAATATCTAAAGTTAAAATTCAAAGGTAAATCAGTGTTGCTAACGTCAATAATTTTTTGAAAAATATCGCTGGACATTAATTAATTTTTTGACTAATCTAATAAAAGGCTTAAATTTATATTAATTTTAATTATTTTCTTTTTTTCCCCAAGTTCTCTTTTGATCTTGTAAACTTAAAAATCTGAAGACAGAGACATTATTTTTTTTTAAAAAATAAAAAAATATAAATATTGATTTTTTTTTTTTTAAAAATATCTGGTTAAAAAAAAGGTCAGTTGATTTAAATAATATATATATATATATATATATATATATATATATATATATATATATATATATATATATATATATATATATATATATATATATATATATATATATATATATATATATATCATTGTAGGTTTGTGCAAATACCACTATATGCAATTAGCTAGAGTGCAACAGTTATTTATTACTATCTATTTCTTAATTTTTTAATAGGGTTAAATATTTAATAAATTGCATCTAATTATAACACTCTAATGAAGGGTTATTTAATGTAAAACAATATGTTATACAATTTCAATTAGTTATTCCAAATGAAGAAAATACTGTGTGGTTGCAAAAATTTTTCAAACGCATCCTTTAATATAATGGACGAGAGAATAGTGTGCACACACTTGCCACTCGAGCGTTTCTTTTAGTACGATGTGGTTGCAAATTAAATGCAACCGACAGTGCAAATCTTCGTTTATAGTGCAAGAAACATTTTGAAAGAAATTTTAAAAAAAGTATTCCAATTTTTGCTCTTCACAGTTTTAGTATATTTTTATATTTATTATTGTTATTATACTTATACTTAATAATAATAATAATAATTATGATTATTATTAATATTATATATTATTATTATTATTATTATTATTATTATTATTATTATTATTATTATTATTATTATTATTATTATTATTATTAATTATTATTTAGTTTTTCAGATTAAAAAATCTACTACTGACGATCCTTTAAAAATTAAAAATCATTAAGAATTGAATAGATACCTTAACTCAGCACACTTAAATCTGATTGTTTTTTGAAAATGGTTATGAATTGTAAGCAACTCGTGTGATTAAGCATTGTGCATAAATTCACCACTAAGTTCAATATTTTTATTATTATTATTATTATTATTATTATTATTATTATTATTATTATTATTATTATTATTATTATTATTATTATTATTATTATTATTGTTAAATATTTAAAAATATTTAATTTCACTGTAGTATCAAAACATGTAAAGTACACGATAATTGTATATGTAAATTTGTAACTGAAAAAATGAATAAAGATTATCGCTATTTTTTATTATTAGTATCATTAAATTTATTTTTATTTTTATCATTAATATTATTTATATTATTACTACTATATTTATTAATAGTGTCAGTTAGTGTTACTATTGCCACTATTAATATATTAGCATCAGGCACTTGTTTCATTAAACTGTACACATGGGACACTCCTAAACATCTTAAATCTTTTACTTGTTTTAATTTTAAAATAACTCTTTTTGAACGTATTTGTAAGGTTTTCAACTACTCTTATTCTAGTTATTTTTTTCATGTTATTTTTCTTATTACTAGTAACGTTACTATTATTTTAATAGTATTATTATTATTATTATTATTAATTATTATTATTATTATTATTATATTCATTACCTTCTTTTAATTATTTGCTCCTATTATTTTAATATCAAGAAAATTATTCTAATTATCAATTATTATAATTAATTCTACTTTTCTTATTATTATTATTATTATTATTATTATTATTATTATTATTATTATTATTATTATTATTATTATTATTATTATTATTATTATTATTATTATTATTATTATATTATTATTATTATTATTATTATTATTATTATTATTATTATTATTATTATTATTATTATTATTATTATTATTATTATTATTATTATTATTTATTATTATTATTATTATTATTATTATTATTATTCCTCTTTATTCTTACTATCCCTACTATAACTATTTTCATTAATATTACAGATACATTTATTATTATTACTATCATCTTTATTATTATTTATTTATTATTATTATTATTATTATTATTATTATTATTATTATTATTATTATTATTATTATTATTATTATTATTATTATTATTTAGGAACTCAATATCAGCTTTTGATTTAATAAAAGTTTGCATTTGGTTTCCAAATTTCTAAATAGATATCTTTGAACGTTGTTTAACTTCTTCAAAACTATCCTTGAAAACAATCTACAGCAGAAGTAGAAAGTATATTTATTATATTCTCCTGACGCGTTTCGTCTCTGTACTTGAGACATCTTCAGAGGAAGTTTTTTCAATAGAGAATGAGTGATTTAAATATCAAGAATGCATTTTGAAATAATTAATTAATTCAAATAATATTAAGTTTCATTGACAATTCATTAAATTTTATATTAATATCAGGTCTACGGTTCTTAATGTAGAATGCCTCCGCTATTTTCAATTTTTGCACTTCACACGAAGTATATAATGTTATAAAATGTTTAGAGATATTAGGTATAGTTGACATACCATGCGTTGTGTTAAAATGGGCAAAGATCTTGCTTGGCTAATCTTGAAAATAAAATTCTGAGTGAAAATAACAATTTTAACCCAGTATTTTACATAAGATATGTTGATGACACCCTCACTGTCTTTAAGAACTTGAATAACATGCATCAATTTATCAACAGATTACAAGAGTTATCATGTTTGAAATTTACTTGTGAAACAGGCATCAATAATACTATTAATTTTTTAGATATTAAAATCACTGTAAATCATGATGGAACATTGTCTACTGGAATACATGTCAAACCCACTGACAATGGCATGTATATGAACTATGGGTCCTACTCACCTAATATTTATAAAACTCTATTGTTAAAACTCTAGTTTACCGAGCATATAACATTTGCTCTGATTGGACATCATTCAACAAAGAAATCACTCGCATTAGACAAAATTTAGTTAACTGTGACCATCCACAATATTTGATTGAGAACCTAATAAACAGAACCCTTTCGAAATTATACATTAAAGAAAATAATAATAACCAAAAGAACCAAATAAAATTCTTTTTTAAAACTCAAAATGCTAACGATTTTGATAAAGAAGAAAAGTGCCTGCGCAATATTCTGAACACTCACATAAAACCAATAGATAATAAAAACAAGATCAAAGTCAGACTTTATCACAAGTCGAAATAACTATCATCTTCCTTCAGTACAAGAGATGCTCCAGACGATAACCATCATGTTGTATACCAATTTAACTGCCCTGAGTCTGACTGTACGTCGACATATATTGGTTATACAACAAATAAATTGTCGGATAGGGCATGTCAACACCGTTTCAAGCCTAGCAAGATCTTTGCCCATTTTAACACAACGCATGGTATGTCAACTATACCTAATATCTCTAAACATTTTATAACATTATATACGTCGTGTGAAGTGCAAAAATTGAAAATAGCGGAGGCATTCTACATTAAGAACCGTAGACCTGATATTAATATAAAATTTAATGAATTATCAATGAAACTTAATATTATTTGAATTAATTAATTATTTCAAAATGCATTCTTGATATTTAAATCACTCATTCTCTATTGAAAAAACTTCCTCTGAAGATGACTCAAGTACAGAGACGAAACGCGTCAGGAGAATATAATAAATATACTTTCTACTTCTGCTGTAGATTGTTTTCAAGGATAGTTTTGAAGAAGTTAAACAACGTTCAAAGATATCTATTTAGAAATTTGGAAACCAAATGCAAAACTTTTTCATTATTATTATTATGATTATTATTATTATTATTAATATATTATTATTATTATTATTATATTATGCATGCTGACAAAAATTGTTACGAAACCCTGATTAACAACTCTACAAAAACATCGAAACATATTTATCCAGACTCCCTTAAAAATAATAGCGCAGATGATGCTAACTCCTTTTCATTATATCATCAAAACGTAAGAAGCCTCAATAAACATTATTTATGACGAATTCCTAAACTACATCAGCTACCAAAACATTAATTTTGATTGCATGGTATTGAGTTAAAAACTCTTAAATAATCATAATAAAAACGTGTATTCCTTAACAGGATTTGACGTAACTCACCTTGTAAGGTCAAACAAACGTGGAAAAGGGGTCTCTATACTTGAAAGAAAAGATATTTGTGAATATTTTAAAATAAATTTTCATTAATAAATGATAGAATAGAAGTCCTGGTGGTGCGCATCGAAAACAAGTCTCCAAAAATAACCGTTGTGAGGTTATATAGGCATAGAGTACGCCCCTGCTTGGAGTACGCCTCTCACATCTGAGGTGGTTCCACTCATACAGCTTTCCTTGAAAAAGTGGAGTCTAGAACTTTTCGCCTTATCAACTCTCCTGCTATTACTAATTCTCTCCAGTCTCTTTCTGCCCATCGAATTGTTGCATCACTCTCTCTTTACTATCGCTATTACAATGAACACTGCTCTTCTGAACTCTCTCGTCGCATACCTCCTCCATTGAGAAGGACTCGTGAGACACGCCTTTTCTTCACACTCTTATCCTTTCTGTGTTCAGCTCTCCGACCCCATACTAAACCGCTATGGTCAATCTTACATGCACTCTACTGGTAAAGTCTGAAACACACTTCCATCATCTATTTTTCCAACTTCCTTTGATTTACCTTTAAACGCCGTGTATCGGGACATGTCGGCCTTTTAAATTGACCCGATTTCTGGATTCCTCCCTAACTCTGGTGGTAACTTGGTAAGCCTCCGGGCTTTGCCCACCAGAGGTAGTGTATATATATATATATATATATATATATATATATATATATATATATATATATATATATATATATATATATATATATATATATATATATATATATATATATATATATATATATATATATTTCCTATTTTTCTCACCATCTATCCTGTTAGGTAAAACCAGTCAGGTGCGTCCCTCCAGGCATCCCGGTCCTCGAACAGCGCAATCTTTTCCACAAACTCCATCATTTCTCCCCTTGACAAAATCACCTCCTCCACAGCATACATCTATCTTTTTTCGATCTTCCCACTAGTCTCACTCCTACAGGTCTCCAATCAAGTAATCTTCGCGGGTATCTCTAGTCTCCCATCATCCGTACATATCCTTACTATCTCAGCTGGTTTCTCCATATGCACTCAAATTTTTGGGGGGATTTCCTAAATCTTCTCTAATTGTTCCACTCCCAATTCTATACCTCAACGTAACTCCTCTTATCAATCTCAACACTCTCATTTATCAGCTTCTATTTCACTCTTCTGTCTCGTATTCAAAATCTAACATTCCGACTCATATAGCAATATTGGTCTTAGAATGGTTGCGCATATTATTACCTTTACCTCTATCGCTACTCTTCTCTGTATCATCAGAGGGTACAACATTCCCATGTTCCTTGAGTATTTAATTATTCTCTCTCAAAGCTTCACCACCGTCCAGTCTTTTTCATCAAATATCACCCCTAGACCTTTGAAATCACTACATTCTCCATCCATATCTCTACGTTCTCTCTTTGCCTTGATATCACCATTACCTCGGTCTTTTCCATATTTAACTTCATTCTATATTCTCTCATAATATCCGCCCAGATGTTCCTTGAGTCCAATAGTTCATATTGTTCCCTTGTCAACTTGTCACCACAGCCCCGTCGAAGCATACACAAAAGTATATTCTCTATTCCCTCTGGTGAACAATATTCTCTTCAAACAGTTGTCTAGATACAACACAAACAGCAAAGGGGAAAGCACACTGCCCATCCTCACTTCTGTCAATGTTTCAAACCATTTTTTTTCTACCAATCACCTTTCTTGCCGTATTCATTGGATTTTCATACATATACCTAATTATTTTTATGAGCTTCCTGTTTATACCATACACGGGATCTTCCATCACCCTCCACTATCTATCCCTCTGTATTCTATCAAAAGCCTTTTCCAGGTCTATGAAAGCCACATTTGTTGTCATTCTTTAAGATAATTTCAAATCAGTTAATATTCTGTTTATCCTAAATTCGTGTGGCCGCTTTCCGATCTTCCCCTCCATCTCCCTTCGTAATATTTTTTTTTCTGTTATTCTTTCGAATATTTTATATGCTCTCAACAGCAGCACTATTCCTCTGTAATTCTTGCATTCTCTTCTATCTTCAGTTTTATGTATTGTGCTTGTCATTTACCTTCACCATCATGACGTTATGTTCTCCTCCCTCCATATACACTGCATGAGTTCTGGCATCCATACCGCCATTTCCTCTCTTATTTTTTATATTTCATTATTTAGTTCGTCAATTCCAGGGCTCTTTCCATTCTTTAAGGCTCTTTCTTGAACCTTGCCTCACTTCCACCCCATGTATCATTTCCAAGTCCTCCCGTTCCCTTACCTCCATAATTAAATTTTCTTTTACCTCCATACATCCACCATCATCATCCACATTCAATAATTCCTCAAAATATTGTTTCCATATCTCCTCAGCATCTTCGTTATCCACAACAGGCTCTTTTTCCTTGTTGAATAGCACATTCGTATTAGGTTCATCTTTTGTTCTTAACCTCTTAGTCATTCCATATTAATCAGTTTTCTACTACTTCTTATGCCATCCATTAATTCTTCTATCCTTTTCCATGATAGGCTGATGTTTCTTCTGTTTCTGCTCGATTTCTTGCCAAAACATGTTTATCTGTCGTCCTCTCTCCTTCTTTTCATACATAAACAGTATTTCCTATTTTTTCCTTTTACTGCTACTCTAATTTCTTCTTTCCTCCACGCCGTCTTTTTCTTACTTCCACTGCTTATCTTTTTTGTTTAAATCACTTCTCGTGTCACCCGTTCCACTCTCTCTCTGAAATCTCAGCATCCTTCCTCAACTTGCTTCACAGTTTGACATTATTTCATATTTTCCCATCAACTCAGTGTTGAGTTCTTCCTTTGTATTTTCATCACTTAATTTTTCAGTATAATATCACTCTCTGGTTACTTTCTTCGGTTTCTTCCTTTTTCCCATCGTATCTTACTTATCACAAGACTACGATCCGAACCTAGTAACATCGATGGTATACTTTTTACATCCTGGAACAGTCTTATCATTATTCATCATTAAATATATCATAGATTTTTTCGCCTATTCCTGATCTTTTGAAATCCATTGACACCATGTCCACATCTTGTTTTCCTCCTGTTATAAAAAGGTGCTCATAATCGTTACGCCATTTCTTAAGGCAAATTCCACTAGTCTCTCTCTCCCTCTATATTTTTTTCTCCTATTCCAATGCTCCAACATCAGCCTCTTCCCTTTCTCTTCTCACTCCCGCATGAGACTTCATCTCCCATGACTATTATATATCCTCCCTTGACCCATCATATACATCCTGAAGG
>SEYY01002533.1:77500-90000 GCA_009176605.1 Armadillidium nasatum
ACTACCAAGATCATTTATATTTTCATCATTTGAGCTTCCAAAAGATTCTTGCAGAGATGTTTCACTCTGTTGTGAAGCTCCTGATGATGAATGGCTATCTCCATCGAATCCAATAGAAGTCGCCTGATCAGATGATGTGCTTTCATCAAACCCTTGAGTTTCGACATTATCTGTACTACCATGAGAAGCACCATCTGAAGTTTCTTGCTGAATGTTCTCAGTTTGTTGTGAACCTCCAGAGGATGTCGAATCAGAATGTCTTTCATCATGTGACCCACTTGAACTTTCTTGATTATGGCTACTGCTCTGTTTATCTTCTCCTAGTATTTCACTGTCATGTCCTTTGCTATCATGAATCTTTTTAGAGTGATCTTTATGATGATGTATACTAAAATGTGAATTTCCAAAGGATTCATCTAGAAACTGGAAAATACTTTCTTTATCGGAGGAGTGAATTTGATTATGGTCTCTTGAACTTCCTTCAGAAAATTCTTCGCCCTTACCAGCCTGCAATAATCCTGATTCTCCTTCGGATGTTCCTCCACTGTGGTGGTGTGACCTATCATCTTGAACATCAGAGGAAACGTGATGTTCATGTCCATGTTCATGATGTTTATGTTCATGATGTTCATGTCCATGTCCATGTCCATGACTAGATTTTGACCACTCAGATCCATGAGATGTGGAGCTAAACTGACTGTTTAAAAACTGGTTTATTTTTTCTAGAGTCATTCCAAGGTTTTCAAGAATCACTCTTATATCACGACTACTTCCTGAGCTTTGAATCTCCCTTAGAATTTCATCGTTTTGACTAATATCATTGCCGCTGGAATCTTGGTGACTCTGACCAAAATCATCACGACCGGAATCATGATGACTTTGACCAAGATCATGACTTGAACTTTGCAGACTAAGACCAAAATCATTGCTACCTGAGTCATGATGACTTTGACCAAGATCATGACCTGAACTTTGCAGACTAAGACCAAAATCATTGCTACCTGAGTCATGATGACTTTGACCAAGATCATGACCTGAACTTTGCAGACTGAGACCAAAATCATCGCTACCTGAGTCATGATGACTTTGACCAAGATCAGGACTTGAACTTTGCAGACTGGGACCAAAATCATCCCGACCGGAATCATGGTGACTTTGACCAATATCGTGACTTCCGGATTCTTGCTGATTAGGACCAAAATCATCAGTTCCAAAATCTTGTTGACTCTTACCAGATTCATCTTGACCCAAATCTGTCTGAGGTTGACTAGAGTCTTGTTGTCTTTGACCGATGTCATCTCTACCAAAGTCTTGTTCACTCTGACCAAAATCGTGGACATTTTGGCCAGTATGATGTTCATTTAGTTCATCTTGAGCTCCCTGACTTTGCCCAAACTCACTTTGACTTTGGGAATGGTGGCTATGCTGTTCTTTCTCTAAAAATTCTTGTAAGCTTTGCCCAAATTTATTATTGCTTTGATCAAATTCAGAACCACTTTGACTACTTTGATGTTCATTTCCATCTGTACCTTGCTGGTCACTGCCACTTTGAGTATTTTGATGCTCTGTATCTTCAAAATTTATATGATGTTGTGTAATATCATGACCACTGTGAAATTCGTCATTTCCACCTCCAGCACCGTCTAAGCCAGTTCCAAAGCTTTGTCCTGATTCATGCTGATTTCCATGAACATTATCTCCAATGCTTTGAAGACTAACACCGAAACCATGAGAACTTAAATCAGAACCATGGCTACTTTGCTGACCTTGATGTTCATCCCGTCCAGATTCTTGAGTACTTTGACTAAAGTCTAAAAGAACTATGATCTAAACCATGATCACTATGACTACTTTGATCATTTTCTCCTAATGATTGTGAATCCTGGCTAACACCTTGAGAGCCCTGATGGAAGCCACTATCACCTTGAGAACTTTCATCTTGACTATGGCCGCTTTCTCCTAGTTCACTAAAATCTTGAATTCTATGTCTATGATCTTTAGAACTTTGACTAAAATCATGGTCACTATGCTGATGCTCTTCTCCAAAATTTTTCTCCTCTTTGTTAAGTTTATGATCGGAATCATTATCTTTTAGACTGCTTTGGTGCTTATTTTCATCAAATTCTTGATGACCTTGACTCGATGCATGCGATTTCTGATGGGAATCTTGTTCACTTTGACCACCCGAACTCGAATCTTGATCATGTCTCTCATATTCAGAATCACGATCCCTTTGACTGTTGCGATCATCATCATATCTACTGTCCTGTCTTGAATGACTTTCGGGCCCAAAGTCATGTTCTTCACGGCTATGTGACTGAGATTTATACTTTCTGCGACCTGTTTTATTTCTTCTACTTTCATGTTTCCTATTTTCTCTTGAACTTTCGTACGATTCTGCTGAACCATCGTATGAAACTTCAGCTACATATCCTGAGTCATCTTTTGAATGGTATTTTACGTGCTGCGTACGAGAATCTGGGAGAACTACGTAATATTGGCCTTCAACTTCTCCAGAGTGTTTTTGTTCTTCATGACCAAAATGCAACTCTTCGGACTCATCATTAACGTCATATTTAAATTCGTAGCTACGATCTTCATCAGATCCACGAGAGCGTTCCCTGCTACCAGAACCTCTAGAGCGTTCCCTGCTACCATAATCCCTTGAGCGTTCCCTGCTACCATAATCCCTTGAGCGTTCCCTGCTTTCATGATCTCTGTAGCGGGTGGCTGGTCCAAAATGTTCTTCGCGAGAATCATCTCGTGACTGGAAAATAATATTAATAAAAACCGTATAAATAAAAGGAAAATACAAATATTTTTACCACAATATTAATAATAATAAAATACTACTACTAATACTAGTACTAATAATAATAATAATAATAATAATAATAATAATAATAATAATAATAATAATAATAATAATGATTGTGATAATAATAATAATAATATAATAATAATAATAATAATAATAATAATAATAATAATAATAATAATAATAATAATAATAATAATAATAATAATAAATAATAATAATAATAAAATAATAATAATAATAATAATAATAATAATAATAATAATAATAATAATAATAATAATAAAAATAATAATAATAATAATAATAATAATAATAATAATAATAATGATAATTTATAATGATAGCAATAGTAATAAAATAGTGAGAAACGATTTAAATATATCAAAAATTAATTTATTTCACGTTTTTATATATATATATATATATATATATATATATATATATATATATATATATATATATATATATATATATATATATATATATATATATATATATATATATATATATATATTTTTTATTTTTTTTATTTAGAACCGTAAATGTATATATATATTCTTTTTATACCCCTGTTTGAAGCTTAAATTAGAAATTAGGCACTTATTCACTATATGAGTTAAAACATTTTAAAAAATTAGTTAAGACAACTGTCGAGCTTTCGTTCTCATTACTCGAGACACTTCTTCAGGTCCTGAAGAAGTGCCTCGAGTGATGAGCACGAAAGCTCGACAGTTGTCTTAACTAATTTTTTAAAATGTTTTAACTCATATAGTGAATAAGTGCCTAATTTCTAATTTAAGCTTCAAACAGGGGTATAAAAAGAATATATATATATATATATATATATATATATATATATATATATATATATATATATATATATATATATATATATATATATATATATATATATATATATATATATATATATATATATATATATATATATATATATATATATATATATATATATATATATATATATATATATATATATATATATATATATATATATATATATATATATATATATATATATTGAAATTAACTTTAGTGGGAAATGACGAGAGCTAGCATGAAAAATTATTTTCTAAAAGAATGACCAACATGTTAATATAGAAGTTGTTTGTAAATGCGTAAGTTACAGGAAGGAGAGAAACTTGAGGAAGCGAGAGCGTTCTAGTCTTAACCACTTTAATAATAGAATATATGTAAGGATGAGTGCAGTAAAGATAAGGTTTATGAGCTAAAGACGAAAGTGAGGATAAGACTGTGAATGACAAGTCGCAAATTTCTCAGAGATATGATTCTAGGGAGATTATATGAAAATTATAAGAATGTAATAGGTAGAAGGCTAGAGAGAAATTGGTAAGTGTTAATGAGAGGGGTATATTTGATGAGACGGTAAACTCTAGGCTCCACCATCCCATGAAAATCTGTTTGAGTGAAGTGATTTCCAGATAGATGATGATTGATTTTACTCCATACGTAAAAGAACGAACATCATTCCAATACAGTGAATGCAACTTTCAAAATGAGAAGAGGCTTAATGTTACTTACAAGAACTACTATCTTAGAAGCCTATTTCGTGAGAGAAACATAGTAATCCTTTTAAGTTGGTCATAAGAAAAGGAATATCATGAATATTAGAGTTAGAGTAAAGGTTAAATTTGAATTTTTTTAAAGATGGTACTTTGAAAAATAATTATGAATTGATAGATGAAGAAATGAAGTTTTTTGAGACAATGTAAACAAACTTATTTTCACAGATATAAAAAGAAGAAAGATCAGTGGTCAGTTTATCAAAGCTTTTTCAGTAGCTATATAAGATACTTTCGAAGCAAAGAGAAGAGTAATAATTGGTGTAACTCTTGGCTTAATTAAATATAGAAACGTTGTAAAGAGACAAATAAAAATTATTATTAAAAAATATAAGAAAGGTGGAGAAAAGAAGAAAACATTGAATCATATCATTACTAATATTTATAAAGAGCGAAGTGTAGTCGTCTACATCAGCTATTATAGAACGATAAAAAAAATCAAGAAAGCTTAAATATGCAAGGGGTACTAAATTTTATTATCTAAAGCTTTTGATGTGTCCAACGCCATAGCAAAAAATTCTTAATGCAAGACAGTAATTCTTAGAACTTTTTAAAATAAATTTAAATCTGTTGAAGATTTACTCCTTTCATTGAGTTATTGTAGTTATAATATTTTAAACCATATAGCCATGGGAACTTCTCTGACTATCTTTTAAGGTGAAATTCGTGCCACAGCAAGATGTGCCCAGATAAACTTAAATAAAAACATGCTGGAACCAAAGAAGCGAAATGTCAACAAACAGTCAGGGCCTAAAAATTTATGCATCTGTGAATCCAACCTCTTCTAGGTATATCCAAACCATGATATGAGTGCAGAGGCACTAAGTGTAGGCAGTAAGGAAACAGTTCACGTGACCTTGCTTAAAATGGGACTGAAACTATCCTAATCAGTCCGTAACCTTTATGTGGTCTTTCTAAAACTGGCATGAAAGAATGGTCAGGGTTTCACAGAGAAAAGCAAAATAAAAGCTTACTCTAAATAGATCTGAAATAAGAACCTTGACTGGACTTCTGTCTGGCCAGGGAACAATTACATACCACCTCAAAAAAATTTAAAAAGTTGAGAGTGATTCGTGCAGCTTCAACTACGAAGCTTCAAAGACTTTAGAATGTATAAATTCAGTGATTACGAAGCTCTAGTCTTGAAAAGACAAGTGTAATTTAACAACTTTGACATAGATGTTGTGACATCAAATCTCTTCAAATAACGTATCATAAATTTAGATGTTGCGTTGAAAGTTACAAGGTTGATTTAACATTTGTTTTTGTGCTCGTTGCATATGACAAGTTTCTCAAGATGAATAAGAAATTAATGTTGCATTAATGGTTCCCGAGTTGACGGTAATGAAAAGAAAGGGAAATAAAGGTTATTTTAATTTTTAATATCTCATCAGTATTAAAATTTATGGATCTTCATGGGAAGGTTAGGTTCTTCTTACTGTTCTAGAGGACTTCACACACACACACACAAATATATAAATATATATAAATATATATATATATATATATATATATATATATATATATATATATATATATATATATATATATATATATATATATATATATATATATATATATATACTTACTCGATAACTTCTTGGGCTGGCAAGACATAGTGAGCCAAACAGAGCGAGCAATATCAACGACTGAAATATATATATATATATATATATATATATATATATATATATATATATATATATATATATATATATATATATATATATATATATATATATATATATATATATATATATATATATACAGACAAGTGGTGTAGCTGTTCCTTTTAATTAATGATTTTGTATATCAATGCCATACTTCTACTTCTCAAGTATTAATGCTCATATATTTTAATTTTTATTTCTGATGCATTTAATAATAATAATAATAATAATAATAATAATAATAATAATAATAATAATAATAATAATAATAATAATAATAATAATGATAATAATAATATAATAATAATAATAATAAAAATATAATGGGAATAATAATAATAATAATAATAATAATAATAATAATAATAATAATAATAATAATAATAATAATAATAATAATGATAATAATAGTAATAATAATAATAATAATAATAATAATAATAATAATAATATAGTAATAATAATAACAATAATAATAATATAGTATTAATAATAATACTAATGGGAATAATAATATTACTAATAGTAATAATAATAATAGCAATAATAATACAAATAAAATTGTTAATTATAAAAATAAAAACAATAATAATAATAATAATGAATAATAATAATAATAATAATAATAATAATAATAATAATAATAATAATAATAATAATAATAATAATAATAATGTCTTAAATAAACTCAAAAATCTTCCTAATATTTTTAATAAAAATTAATTAAAATATAAATAAATAATTTCTTAATTAGATAATTTATAATAAAATAAATATAAATAAAAAAAATAATTTAATTTCATAATTTTGTAAATATAAAATAATTATAATTATTTTATAAATTACATAAATGGATTACTAAATAATTAAATAGACAATAGAAAAATAAATAAATAAATAAGAAATTAAATAAATAAATAAATTAATAAATAAAAAAGAAATAAATAAATGAATTGATAAATAAATAAATAAATTAAAAAATTATATAAATAGCTTGATAAATAAATAAATAGTTTGATAAATAAGTAAATAAAAAAATTAAATAAATAGTTTGATAAATAAGTAAATAAAAAAAATTAAATAAATAGTTTGATAAATAAGTAAATAAAAAAATTAAAAAAATAGTTTGATAAATAAGTAAATAAAAAAATTATGTAAATAGTTTGATAAATAAATAAATAAAAAAATAAATAAATATTTTGATAAATAAATAAATAGATAATTTATAGAGCATTCAGGGTTGCAATCTAATATAAAGAAAGTATTTTTATTTTTATTTTTTTTATTTTATTAGCAAGTTTTTTATCGGAAAAAGTTGAAGGTTATTTAATGACCTTTTTTTTTTTTTTTTTTTTTTTTTTTTTTTTTTGAGGGTCTTAATTTAATTAATTAATAAAAAAAAAAAAAAAAAAAAAAAAAAAAAAAAAAAAAAAATTCCTCATAGTCCAAAATTGATAAAGTAATGTCAATGTTTTAAATGAAAGAGATGAAAGTGAATCATTTTCCACTCTAACAACAAACAAAATAATAATAATAATAATAATAATAATAATAATAATAATAATAATAATAATAATAATAATAATAATAATAATTATTATTATTATTATTATTATTATTATTATTATTATTATTATTATTTTTTTTTTTTTTTAAAGGATAAAAATTAAATTAGTTATCTTTAAATTCTTGAAATTTTACTTGAGATTTTAATGAAGTTATTATATATATCTTTTTAAGGAAGATTGTTTATTGGAAGCTACTTCATAAAATTACTTGGATACATTTTTGCTTATTTAAGCACACACACACATACACACACACACACACACACACACACATATATATATATATATATATATATATATATATATATATATATATATATATATATATATATATATATATATATATATATATATATATATATATATATATAAAGAATTTATTTTTATTGGAAGATTTGTTAATGCCTAAATTCTCTTTATCTTATCTCTGATAGGCCTCTATGACGACCGTAAGAAATACTTCTACTTGTGATTAGCTCTTATCTCAGATTCTTTGGTCCTCTGTTATGCTAGAAATATTGGAAGCCTTCGACTGAGTCTGGCACACAACTTTGATTTCCAAAAACCTCTCTTTCAGTATTTATCCATCTCTCTGTTTTTATTATTGTTCTCTCTGTTCTAATTTTCTTTCCAATAATGGTAGATGGCCACCAATAATTATTTAAATCTATTCATATAGTGGTGTTCTTCAAGGTTCTGTCCTATCACCAACTTTTTTTTCTAATTTTCATCAATGACCTTCTCTCTTTCACTTTTTAACCTATTCTATGATTCTTCTGATGATTCCACGCTTCATTACTCCTTTCACTTTGAATGACGTCCCACTCAGCTTTATAAAACTGCTGCTAAGAGGATGACCTTGGAAAAAATAAACTATGAACTTTTTTCAGCTTTTTACTAGTTTTGTGAAAACGTGATTGTTTTCAGCGACTCAAAAACTCAATTTCTTCTTCTATCTATTCGACAAAATGTTCCACTTTACTATAACATCTTTTAAAACTCCCTACTCAGAACATTCCTTATTCTTAATATTCTATATTTTTTTTCATTTTATTGTGATTTTTATTAGAATAATCACATTGTTTATTCATCAATTAAACAAATTTTTAAAAGGTTAAATGGTCTGAATTTCTTTCATAGATTTCTTCTTTCCATCTCAGTTACTTGCTCTTCATGATAGGATCGAATCGAAGACTTTTTTATCTTTTTAACTCTCCAATTATTAGTGACTTTCTCCAATCTTTTTCCTGCCTACAATTGCTGAATCAATCTTTATACTATCGCTATTATAATACTCCTTTGTTCGTCTGAGCTCTCTAATTGTATTATTTTCTATCCTGAGGAGAGATTGTGAGACCCTTCAATCAGCACAGGCACAATCTTTTTATGTACAACCCTCTAATTCAAAATTTAGCCACAATCCTTATTCTTATATATATATATATATATATATATATATATATATATATATATATATATATATATATATATATATATATATATATATATATATATATATATATAGAGAGAGAGAGAGAGAGAGAGAGAGAGAGAGAGGTTTAATAGTTAGGGTGCTTCTGCCACTCACTAATGTGATGGCTGTGTTAGCATCAAATAGGTACCAGGGTGAAGACCCTCTAAAGAAGAAGGAGGACTGCTGTAGAAACAAGTTGGTCACCTTACTACTTTTTACTATTTGCATTCATAAAAAGAAAGAGTGTGTGCACGATATCGTACATCTAGGGAAAATTGGGTAACCTTCATCTTATATTCTTATTATATCAATGCAAACTTTCAACATTTTAAGAATTTTCCTTGTACTACATTACTATGGTCCATTTACCCTTTTATTTAAGACTTGTTTAAGAAGTTTCTATGAAGCTAACTGGTTACTTTTATGAATTACATTAATTATTTTATGAGAGCTTTGGCGAGTGATCCCTTGTAGTGCACACCCATAATTTAGGTAAATTTCTCAGCCATTCAGGACGCATACCAATTGTAATGCAATATATTCTAAAGGTTAGATATTTGCTTTCTCTCTCTCTCTCTCTCTCTCTCACTCTTTCCCTTTCATTATCTATCTATCTATCTAACTAACTATCTATCTATTTATTTCTTAGCTTCAATGCCGAAAGGGCGGGGGGTATGATCCTAACGGTAACCTTCTTCTGACTTTCAAAAAATGCGCTTCAGAATTTTTATGCCGATTTGTTAGACGTTTCCTTCTCTAACTGTAGAATCGGTATTTCCTTTTTGCTTTGTAAAAAAAAAAAGGAAAAAAAAAGATGCAAAACTCTTTACTTTTCGACAGAGTAGAAACCTGATAATTGCTGCTAAAGAGGAAAGAGAATATAACTTATAAAGCTTGGTGGCACAAACTTTGAGAGTTAGAAGGGAAGGAATACAGGTACGACCATACTTTTTTATCTGTATAAAGTCAGATTGATTAACCTTTGATATCTTCAAAGCTTTTTTGTCTATACAAAAATAGAAAGATTTTAAAGCATGTTATTTCTTCCTATTTTACGTCAGATAAATACAAATACTTTTGAAAAGAAAATTTGTTTGTGATTTTCAATCCTTAATCTCTGACTCTTGTTCTTCTGTTGATAACGAATTTCAGTAAATTTTTTGTTGAGATGTAGTTCTTATCGAAAACTTTTTATATAATTTGACAGAAGAGTTAATTTGAAAACCTTTCTTCTTTACTTCCGAACTTTTTCTCTTATTCACTTTCTCTTTGTACTTTAGCGACTGCTGTAGATGGAGACCTTTCATATAATAAGCATTCAGTAACTGTGTTATTTAAAGTTCTGAAAAAACTTCTACCACCCTGCTCGGTTTATATATATATATATATATATATATATATATATATATATATATATATATATATATATATATATATATATACTATATATATATATATATATATATATATATATATATATATATATATATATATATATATATATATATATATATATAATATATATATATATATATATATATATATACATATTCCCCCAGGAAGGACTTTCGTCCTGTCAGTGGGATCTTTCGAGGAAGATCCTTGGGTTTCAAGGGCCCACGGCGGATACCGCTTGGCTGGGCCAGGCCTATCGCGGATGCCGGAGATTATTGCCATCAGTGCAAGAGCACTCCACTATGTACTCGTTTAACGATTGAGTCATATATATATATATATATATATATATATATATATATATATATATATATATATATATATATATATATATATATATATATATATATATATATATATATATATATATATATATATATATATATATATATATATATATATATATATATATATATATATATATATATATATATATATATATATATATATATATATTGCTTGCTTGACATTTCCAAAGGCTTTTGACTGGGTATGGCAGGCATCACTACTCACTATGCTCCCTCCTTCCTTTGGCTTGCTCTATCTTTTTGCTTAGTCATATCTAGTTTTGTCTCACATCGTTCCAAATCGTCAGTGACTCCTTCCTCTTTTCCTCACGATTCTCCTTTATCTCCAATTTAATTTTTACATTTCATCGATGTTCTTCTCAACTTCACTTCTAAATCTGTTCATTCTTATGAAGATGTTCCAACTCTCCATTCATCAATTCACTTCAAATCTGCTCATCCTTTTCTTTCCTTTTTTTTTAAGACTTGTTTCTCATGTTCAAATATCCGGTTCTATTCTTGTCGATCTTGGGTCAAGGTAACCTCGTGAAATTTAATTCTTTAAAAACTTAACTTCTTTACATCTTCCTCTCAAAAACACCTTCCAACTTATCTCCTTCGATGGCTCTCCCGTCTAACCTGTAAATAACATAAACATTCTTGATCTAAACATAAACAATAAATTGTACTGGAAACCTACAATCAAATCGATTTCTAAAGAAGCCTCAAAGAAGCTAGTAAAATTGTCTCATATTGCAGGAATTTTTTCTTCTGAACAGTTATTTCAATTATATAAGGGTCTTATTCACCCTTGTAAGGAATACTATTCACATATTTAGTGGGAGGCTCCTGTGCCTCCTTTCTTTTGAATAAGTTTAGGGCTTAAAGGCTTATAAACCGTTCTCATCTTTTAATATTTCTCTATCTTTGCGAAGTAACGTTGATTCACTATCTTATTTCTATAGGTACTACAAAGGCAGGTGATCGAGGGAATTGAATTTTGGCATTCCAACACCAGTGCGTCTACCTCGCTGCACAAGGGGTGAACCGCTATCACATAAAAGTTATTCGAGCATGGAAAACTATAGGCTGGTTGTTGTGGTGTTTCCTTCTTTCCAGCTACTTCTGTTCTGTGAAGCTCTCTGCCATCATCTATTTTTCCTCTTGCATTTAATCTTCCTCTTTTTAAAGCCTCTGACTGCGCGACCTAAGATGTCTTGCGTTAGGCTCGGGTTTGGGTGTTTTTTTTTTTTTAGTTGGTGCTTCTGCCCCTCCTTGAAAAGAGCCCTGTCCACCAATAGTGGCAAACTTTAAATATATATATATATATATATATATATATATATATATATATATATATATATATATATATATATATATATATGTTAAAAATTGGAAAATTCGAAGTGCTGGTTTTATCTCAAGGAATTTATAAGCCTCCTGAGTAAAACATCACCCCATCATTTGATTCCAGAGAGATAAAAATTAATATTGGAAACAGTTTTCCTATCCTAAGCTATACCAAACCAAAAACAAAGTATAACAATCCTAACAAGAATGTGGAATTAAATTAGAGTATTAAAGAAGCAAAAGAAACAATGCCGAAAAAATCTGCTTCGGAATT
>SEYY01002533.1:102500-107143 GCA_009176605.1 Armadillidium nasatum
TTATATTTAGTGCACAGGTGTGCGAAAACCAACCAAGTAAAAACAGTCACAAATAATTCCAAAAGAAATCAAAAAAGGCAGTTACAAAAAGCAGTTACACAGAAATAGTTCACAAAAACGCAGTTAAAAATTATCACTTCTTCAAAAAGTTAGAAATTTCTGTAATTTAAACTGATATGGATTAAAAATATCATTTAGAATTTTAAATACCTTTTTCAACTGATCAATGTCATTGCAAGAATAGGCACAATTATCCATATAACTTAAGGAATAAATCAATTTTTTTATTTCTTTTAAATTGAATTCATCGTTTTCTGAATCTAAGATTAATATTTTATACAGTGCAAGCATTAAAATACTAGGAGAGCAAGTTATTCCGAAAGGCAAACGCTTTAATTTAAAAGCTTCTATTGCAAAATTTCCTTTTGAGACATTCTTAAACCATAAGAATGCTAATCTGTTTTGATCAACTTCATTTAATGAAATTTGCAAAAATGCACTAACAAGGTCGAAGCATAAAATATATTGATCGAAACGTAGGGAAAGTACAGAAGTAGCCAGTTTTTGATTCAGGTTTGGACCAGGATAAATGGCCTGATTATGACTTACTGTCATTTGCCTAGAGGGGTCTTTTTCGCATAAGTTGGACAAATAAACCACCCTACATTTTGTGGTCTCTCTATCTCTTCTTATTACACTCATATGTGGAATAAAACTGTGAGTGGGAAACTCATTCCTAAATTCTTCTAAATCATCAATTTTTTCAATTATCCCTAATTGCTCTTGATCTTTAAAAACTTTGTCAATCATTAAGAGTTTATCTTTATTTTTCGGAAACTGTTTAATATTTGACTTAAGAATTTGTTTAGATAAATTATAATTTTCTCCTAATAAGTGAGCAACACTACCATTCCACATAAGAGGCATTCTTAATCTACCGTTATTTTCTCTTATTGTATTATCTAAAACAAACTTTACTAACCTTTCGTTTAGTTTGCCACCTTCCTCTTTTATTTCTTCATCATAGTTTAATACGGAAGAACATTTACCTTCCAATATTTCATCTGTAGCCCTTTGTAGTTCCCTTTCATTTATCTTTCCCTCTTCGTCAATCACCATAAAGTTAGCTTGCGTTTGGGCTTCTTTTACAATCTCCTCTTCTGCAAAACTTTCTATCTTGCCTGTAAGAAAACTAGAATAATTTTTAATTTTATTATCAAAATGCTTTTCAAGTTTAATATGTGGAAGAAATGGCTCACAATTTCTTAGCAAATTTTCAATGCTACCCATTAACATAACTCCTATTGGAGTATCTAAATAGCATGAAGGTGTATGTGCTCCAAACACAACCATACTTCCAGGAATGCAATAAGCTGAATCAGTACCCAAAATAAAACCTACCTTGGAAATTTGGCTGGAATTTTCTTTAAGAAATGAATCTGCCAAACTATATCCTTTTTCATTAAATTTTGCAACGACTGTTCCTAAATTTGGTAGGTCAATATTTGTTGGAACTTCCGGAACACACACAGCTTTAATTTTGTGAACTGCTTCTCCAAATCTCATTTCTAATTCTACTATTTTAGTTTTATATTCTTTAGAACTATTAAACCCATTTATTACTAATGAGAACTCATCATTTAATACAGTATATTTACTTCCTTTTAATACTGATTGCAATACAAAATTCAATTGGCATCCAGAATCTTTCAAACCTCTCACCATTGTACCGTTTTCAAGTTTGCAAGAAAATGTAGGTAAAATGCAATCTCTGTTCAAACTGGACTGAAAGGCCTGAGTTGACCACATCACTCCGTTGTTTACTTTAGCTTTATTTTTCTTGGTCTTTGTTGCATCTTGCTCATTGCTTCCTTTCTTTTGCTCATTTTCTTTTACTTGTTCTAAGCATAAAAATTCGAAATGCCATCCTTTACAATGTTTGCAAGAATATTTAAATCTAAATTTGCAATCATTTGTGGAATGTGAAATATAACCACATTTTAAGCATCCTTTAATCTCATTTAATTTATCATGTTTTTCTTTTACAGATTTAAAATTTGGGCATGAATAAATGGAATGGTCTGCTATAAAATTTGATTTAGTACAAAGAACACAATTTTTAAACTTTCCAGATTTTTCATATACAACATTAGATGCATAATTTGTCGTACTTTTCATTTATTTTTTGAGCATATTTTGAAGGATTACCTTTCGTATGCAATTTCTTCTTCTCTTCGAATCTTTTGGTAACTTCAATATATCTTTCGACAGCTGGAAAAAGATTTTCATTAATGTCTGTAAGAGATGGTTTATTTTTATTTGTTATTTGTATAAACTGATTTTGCAACGTTTCGTTCATTGCTTTCCAAAAACAAAATTGCAAAACTGTATCGATGTCAATTTCTAAATTTTTAAATGACTCATTAATGATTCTCATTTCACTGACGAAGACGTAAGGATCTTTAGAATATGACATTTTTAAATCTAGTAGTTTCTGAATAGCTTCGTACTTTTGTTGCAAAGGAGAAGCTAACGCTTGTGAAAGAAGATCTTTTGCTTCTTCGTAAGATTGTTTACTTCTTTCTAATGAAGAAATAATTATAGCAGCTCTTCCTGAAATTTGACCCTTTAATATTATAAACTTTTCAAAGGATGAATACTTATATTTATTCATTACGGCTTCAAAATCACTAAAGAATTTTTCTAAATTTTCGCCCTCTTCTCCGCTGTATTTGGGTAACGGAGCCGTGGGTGGTTTTAAATGATTTTGTGCAACAGAATTTTCATTATGGTTACATTCTGACTTTAAACTTTCTTCTAATATAGATCTAGACTCTATGACTTTATCTTCGTAAGATTCACAGTCATTCATCTCTTTTTCAAATAAGTCTTGATTATCTTCATTTGACTCATCCCAAATTAGAGATGAAATTTTAGAATTTATATCATCTATTTTCTGAGCGATAGAATTTAATTTTTGTAATGACTGTTGTTTCTTTAAAGTTGAAAAACTGTCTATAGAGCTTATAATATTATTATTAAGTCTAGTGATTTGCGAACGCAAATACTTCCTAGTTTCGATATCTTTGTTTAAAGTAGAAGTCATTTTAAACTTAAAATTAGGACTAGTTTAGCTCAATTTGATGAATATATATATATATATATATATATATTATATATTATATGTATGAAAAATAACTCCAAAATATCAAGTCACTACATGGAACCCCTGGCGGGACACGAGGTGCATTGGTCAATTAAGTTAAATCTGTGCAGTCTTCTTCCCTTCGCTTGCAGTTGGTGGGCTTTCAAAAGTTTAAGCGGTAAGCTTTTCTATATTTATATTTAAAAATTCTCTTACTAAAAATTAGTAGAGGTGAAAATTTTTTCTTGCAATATTTAAATTCATATTTTTTCTGGAGCTTAGTTCAAGGATTTATATCTGCATTGTGGAACTCTTATATTTAAATATTCGAACTTTGCTTCAAATTGAAATTTTTCATTTGAAATTACTAAAATTCTAAATTTTTTGGTACTTCGATCTATTACATAGAATCTCAAATTATTCATATTTGGCAATTTGCTTTACTAAATTAATCTCTTTATTAATTTGATATTTTGTGTACAGATTTTAATAACTATTTTAGTTATTAATAAATTGAGCTATTAAGCTTTAACTTATATTTTGAAATTTCCTAATTTTTTAAATTCAGGGAATTTCTGGAAACATTTTTTTGTGTATTTCGAAATTATATTTCATTTATAAAATTTTAAGCCTTAGGCTTTCATTTAAATTTAGTTCTTTCATTATTTTCAAAAATTTCAACATTTTTGAACTTAAATTTTACATCTTTGAGCTACTTTAAATTTTTATATCATGCACGATTTTTGAGAAATCTAATTACTTATAAATTTAAAATGTCATTGAGTCTTCATTCCTTTAGAAGGAAACATTATCGTACTAAAATAATTCAACTTAATATTGACATTAAAAGATACCTAGACAATTATTCACCATCTCAAAAGCAACTTTTAGATCCTGAAGCGAATACTAAAAGATTAATTCTTCAGGCAATTGCTAAAAATTTTGATATATTTAATTTTAATGCCCCATTATTAAACAGAGCTAGACTTTACCTTCATGAACTTCAAATAAAGAAAGACATTGGATTAGACTACAGCCAGTGATTAGATAATATATTTTGAAAGAGCAGTCTTAAATTCGTCAGAAAGTCAGTCATATATTGGATTAGACTACAGTGAGTGATTAGATATATATTGATACAGTCAGTCATAAATCATCAGTCATTTAAATTGGTTCAACTAGAGAGAATCGTAATTTGATTAGTCACATTAAGTCATTGAACTGTCGAGACACTATAGTCTTTAGTGTCATTCAAATCACTCGAGTCGTAACAGTCGAAAGAGTCAAAAGACTACAACAGTCGAAAGAAAAAAGTCTCTCCATTTTCTGAGATATATATTTTGTGAATATGTGTATAATCTACTTTTAGAGAATTTTAGAAAGATCTTCATGAACATCTAGAAGATCGTTTTTGCCACCCTTCTGCGAGCTGTCGGGATGAAGATGATCATGATCATATAACTCCAGCAACTTCGTCATCTTGACCAACAAAGGATTG
>SEYY01002534.1:0-5000 GCA_009176605.1 Armadillidium nasatum
GTAACACATTATCATGTCTGTCAGTTCAAATAAATGTTTACAAATAAATATTTACTGATATCCGACCAACACCAAGCGGACGTAGCCGATAAGGGTGTATGTACGCTCACGAAGCAGAATAACAACAAACCTTGGACTCTGTTGCGTAGCGTGGGGCGTCCCTTGCCCGATGCGCCGAACTCCGAGACGACGGGTTGGGGGTATATGTACCTTAAGAAAAAATGTACATCTCTGCATGACCAATCAGTCCTACAAGTTTGTATGTGAGGTCCTGTAACACCCTATATATATATATATATATATATATATATATATATATATATATATATATATATATATATATATATATATATATATATATATATATGTGTGTGTGTGTGTGTGTGTGTGTGTGTGTTGTGAATTCATTGCTTTTTTATTTTATTAATTTATTTTAATAATAAAACTATGACATCAAATAAAACTAATTGTTTTTTGCAATAAATTCCGAAAAGTTCAAATTTTTAAACTCGAAGGTCAAGCGAAAGATGTTTATCTGTCAAAGATTTTCACTCTTAATACATCATCTCCCTAATTAGAGATTTGATGGAAATGAAATTGCTTAATTTGTAAACTCAATGTTTGGCTGCTAAATGTGAAAGGAAATACAATGTTTGTAAATGTTGCTGCTTCAACAGCGAAGAACATTCATAATATTGTTAACTTGATGTTTCTTCAAGAAGTTTAGGACAATCTCTCAATAAAGATTGAAATCTTACGTAATGACTAATGACATTTAATTCAAGCCAAGTAATTGGGGTAAGTAAGGCATAAAAGAAGATTTGGCACGGAGAATAAGTTAACTGCTTTCATAAAACGATTGGAGAGTAGCACGTTATAAACAACAAATTTTCATTAAATAAACATGGTGGAGTACCACTGAGAGAGGGTGAATCCATTACTGCTTAACTGTACTGCAATAGATAGGAGGGTATTTAACTACCCTCCTATCTATTGCAGCTCTTTTAGATCCTTTGATATATTGCAATATTAATTTACAGTTTCAGCAAAAGGCCTAAGTTATACTTTATAAGTACCAGCGAAATCTATAGCATAACTCGTTGAGAAAGTATCGGCTGAATAGTGATAATGATATTATTTTTCAGAAGTATTAGCGATAGCGCTACCTATAGCGATAAAAATATTTAAAAATAAAAAAAAAATACTACTACTTGCACGAATAAAAAAGAAATTCTATAGAGTTAATCATAAATCCTTAATAAAACAGTACATTAATTAAAATTTTTTATATCACAGCATTTTCATTCAAAAGCTTCAACACTTAGGAATATTCGTCTCTCATCGTGTCCATTTTGGCTGAAGTATGTGCTTTTACATAGAAAAGACTATATTTACTCAGTCAGTCTATTGGGACGTCCAAATTGTATTTTATTACAGTTCCAAAATTAATATAGCAAGAAAACAAATTTTAATCAACCCCATAACAAGAGTATCTTTATGGTTTAAGTTGATGAAAAAGTTTTAGCTATGTCCCAACTGGATATAGCTACTAAATTAAGACGAATGTGACCAAGAACTTAAATACATGGAAACACACTTTGATTTCATTCAAAATCTAGGTGTCTCGTTTGTCAATTTTAATTAAATGAACATTACACTGTCTTTCAATAATTTACTCCAATATAAATAAGTTATATAATTTTGAAATTCTATCTATAAAATAAACATAATCATGCATAGTTGAAGATTTGTAGAAAATATATATATATATATATATATATATATATATATATATATATATATATATATATATATATATATATATATATATATATATATATATATATATATATATATATATATATATATATATATATATATATATATATATATATATATATATATATATATATATATATATATATATATATATATATATATATATATATATATATATATATATATATATATATATATATATATATATATATATATATATATATATATATATATATATATATATATATATATATAGCCTACAAGCCCGAAAGGATATACCAATTTTAAATGTTACTACCTACTTTTAAATGAAATTTAAAGCATTACATTCTGCTTGAGGCCTTTCATGTAAAGAAGAAAATTGAACTATTTATTCTTTTGATGAAAAACTGTAATAGTATTTATAGGGTTAAACCATTCACTGTAATTCATTTCACTGGTATTTCAACCAGAAATATATTAAGCTCCACAAAAATAATAATAATAATAATAATAATAATAATAATAATAATAATAATAATAATAATAATAATAATAATAAATAATAATAATAATAATAATAATAATAATAATAATAATAATAATGATAATAATAATAATAATAAAAATAATAATAATGATAATAATAATAATAATAATAATAATAATAATAATAATAATAATAATAATAATAATAATAATAATAATAACTGTTATAATAAGAGTAAAATAGTAATAATAGTAATAGTATTAAAACTAATAATAAATTTACTAAAGAATAATAATAATAATAATAATTATAATTATAATTAAAATAATAATAATAATAATATTAAAAGTAATGAAATTATAATAATAATAATAATAATAATAATAATAATAATAATAATAATAATAATAATAATAATAATTATAATAAGAGTAATAAAAATAAATATAAAAATAATATTAGTATTAATAATGATAATAATTATAAAAATAATAACAATAGAAACAAAGAAATAATAATAATAATAATAGTAATAATAATAATAATAGTAATAATAATAATAATATTTTAATAATTATAATAATAATAATAATAATAATAATAATAATAATAATAATAATAATAATAATAATTGCAATAGTAGTAGTAATAATAATAAAAATAATAGTAATATAGTAATAACAGAGGTAATATTTTCTCAGTTTCTCAAAGCTCTTTTCAGAAAAAGTACATTTACAGGTTTCAATTTTACAGAAGGTCCTATACTACTAAATACAATAATAATAATAATAGTAATAATAATAATAATAATAATAATAATAATAATAATAATAATAATAATAATAATAATAATAATAATAATAATAATAATAATAATAATAATAATAATAATAATAATAATAATAATAATAATAATAATAATAATAATAATAATAATAATAATAATAATGATAATAATTATATAATAATAATAATAATAATAATAATAATAATAATAATAATATAATAATAATAATAATAATAATGTGGCTATCCAGTTCTAGGGTTTCCTTTAACCCCCAACATGTCATACATTAATAACATTTTAATTCATTTAATAAAAAAAAAAAATACCGTAAATTATAATGTTATTACTAAAGTTTCAAAACTCTAGTAATATTAATAAAAGTATTAAATCATGCGATTAATAACAATAGTGTCCTTAATAATAATGATATTATTCACTGTAACAATAATAATAATAATAATAATAATAATAATAATAATAATAATAATAATAATAATAATAATAATATATAATTATAATAATAATAATAATAATTAAAATAATAATAATAATAATAATAAAGAGAAGAAGAAGAAGAATTAAAATTATAAAAATAATAATAATAATGATAATAATAATAATAATAATAATAATAATAATAATAATAATAATAATAATAATAATAATAATAATAATAAATAATAATAATAATAATAATAATAATAATAATAATAATAATAATAATAATAATAATAATAATAATAATAATAATAATAATAATAATAATATATAATAATAATAATAATAATAATAATAATAATAATAATAATAATAATATAATAATAATAATAATAATAATAATAATAATAATAATAATAATAATAATAATAATAATAATAAAATTATTTAGTTACAAATATAACATATTAAAATATAATTATAATGTAGACGTTTAAACATTTTTTTTTTGTTATTTTTGTTTTTTTGAATTCCTAAAATTTTAATTCAGTTTTAACATAGCATTCAAAAATTCCTCTTTTCGGGTATATAAATTAAAATATTTTCTTTAATTAGCAAAATGTTTATTTTTCCTTAATATTAGAATTATTTAAAAAAATATCTTGTCATTATTTATTCAGGACAAATATATACATATATATATATATATATATATATATATATATATATATATATATATATATATATATATATATATATATATATATATATATATATATATATATATATATATATATATATATATATATATATATATATATATATATATATATATATATATATATATATATATATATATATATATATATATATATATATATATATATATATATATATATATATATATATATATATATATATATATATATATATATATATATATATATATATATATATATATATATATATATATATATATATATATATATATATATATATATATATATATATATATATATATATATATATATATATATTTATATAATTTTTATGTCATTTCTGGTGGGAAAATACAGGGCCTTATGAAAATTTCTTCAAGGTCGGAGAACTTTTTTAACCCATTCAAAGACTGATATGTTCCAATATGCTGAAACTAAACATAATAAATGGAAAAATAGAGGATGGAGAAGGGTACACAGATTTGCTAGTACGAATTTGTAAACTGGTTTTTCAGTGTCTATCAATTGCAAGCTTTCCATTCTACTGGATGTATTACTTGTATACAGTCGGATTTAAGAAAGTGCCCCTCCACACCCTCTATTTAGTATTCTACAGCTTGCATCTATTCTTCCTAGCATTTTCCAATCTATCTGTACTAGAAGGATTTGGATATATCTTAAATCTTTGAATCTTATCTCAGATTGGCAGTATGGTTTCATCAAGTCATCAAAGAGGGCTCTACTGGTAAGTTTCTTTCCCTTTTCTCTGACTTTTAGTCCTTTACTCCTCGTCATTTTATGTGAATCG
>SEYY01002534.1:7500-15000 GCA_009176605.1 Armadillidium nasatum
GGTTCTCACGTATATCAATTGCAAGTGCATACATACTTTTGTATGAGATTCATAGATATTTGTTATTTTATAGTGTATTTTAAATGCCAGAGAGTATCTTAACAATGCGTTTACAACCCGATGGATTGGTAGAGGTGGACCGACTGCGTGGTCCTTACGCTCTTCCGATTACAACCCGTTGAACTACTTCTTTCAAAGTTATTCATTCGTCAACTTGCCAACGTAATACCAGTTCCTATTAACGACATTCTTTTCAAGCGCATAAACCTAATCTTCGACTTTATACGAAACACTACTGTAATCTTCGAGCGTGAAAGACTATTTCTTATATGTCTTTCTATTTCGACCTTTCTTTCTTGCTAGAAACGTGCCTTCGATCAACATACGCCATAAAAGGGGTTCCATTTCCAACGTATTAAGTAATTATCTATCATCATATAGCTGTAATTTCTTCTTTTTCTAAAAATTTTGAATGCATCTTTTATATCAATATTAGGAAATATCTGAATTCTTCTAATCTTATCTCAGATGGCCAAAATAATTTTGGTAAGAATCGTTCTATTGGTGAACTTCCTTCCCTTTTCTTTAATTCTTTGTCTTCTTCACTTCGGCATTTTGATGAATATTTTGCTGTTAAAATTGGAGATATCGAAAGATTTCAATAGAGTCTGCATCAAAGCTTTGATTTATGGACGTACTTTTTTGGGGATCTATTAGTCTCTGCGTGGTATTGTCTTTGATTTAGTTAAAAGGTGTTCTGCAGCTGCTGTTGTACAGATCCACCGTTAATTTATTAAATATACAAATAGTGGTAAACTCAAGATTCTATTCTATCCACAACTCGTTTATGCTTTTTATTAGTTCCCTTCTCACTATTAAAACATCACTTATCCACTTCTATGCAGACAACTCTACCCTTCATTGCTAATTTCATTTTGAAAATAGTCCCAACCAACAGCAACTAACAGAGGTTAGTAGTGGGACTTTTTAGCAACAAACTTCCGAT
This sequence comes from Armadillidium nasatum, assembly GCA_009176605.1. Classification (NCBI taxonomy): domain Eukaryota; kingdom Metazoa; phylum Arthropoda; class Malacostraca; order Isopoda; family Armadillidiidae; genus Armadillidium; species Armadillidium nasatum. The sequence continues at coordinate 8,507 of SEYY01002534.1, forward strand.
CTCCATGAATTTCTAATTAAGGCAAGGAGAACGTAGTTTTGTTCAATGAATCAAAATCACAGTTTCTTTGTCTATCTACTCTACATAATCTTTCCACAGTTATAAAAAACATCGGAAGAACACATCTCGATCCTTCCTTTTCCCTTAAAATTCTTTGTGCTTCCATTACTAAGGTTCTTTCTTTTAAAGGACCATATTAAATACCTTTCTAAACAAGCTTATAAAATGTTAGGTGCCATGAAGCGAATTTTAAATTTCTTAAATCTTCTCCAATTTATGTGTGGTGTTAGCCTTTGCATGGAGTATGTTTCATACATCTGTGGTGATTCTACTCACACAGCTCTCCTTGATCAACTCTAACTATCGCTTTAACAGTGTTCACTGGTCTTAAAACTCTTGCTGCATACCTCCTAAATTGAAAAGAGTTCGTGCAATACTCCTTTCCGTGCAGTATAAGGTCTCATCCTTTCTCTGCCCATCTCTCCTACCCAGATTTAACCGCTATACTCAAACTTGGGCGAATTTAACTAGTAAAATTTTTAGGGGATACTCCCATTATCGATTTTCCTAAATTTGCTTAATTTGAACACTTTCAAACGTCTTGGGTTTAGACACGTCAGCACATGATATGACCCTGGTTCTTAAAGTTCCCTCAACTCTTGAGAAATTTGGTAGACTTTCAAGTTTTTCCTAATATAGGAGACATATATATATATATATATATATATATATATATATATATATATATATATATATATATATATATATATATATATATATATATATATATATATATATATATATATATATATATATATATATATATATATATATATATATATATATATATATATATATATATATATATATATATATATATATATATATATATATATATATATATATATATATATATATATATATATATATATATATATATATATATATATATATATATATTGTAATTAAGTCTTTAATCCTAATATTTAAATAATTTATTTTTTAAAAACTATAATCATTCTATATAAAAAAAAAACGAAGTTATTGAAACTATTTCAAGTCATCCATTAAACTGATATTTAAAAACATGCCAAATAAATATTAATCCAAACCGTATTAATGCTTCGATATTACAGGATGCTGTGGATTACATCTCTTACCTATTGAATAAAATTAATTAAAATATTTTAAATAAATAAAGAATGAAAAAAAAAAAAAAAAAAAAAAAAAAAAATAAAATATATATATATATATATATATATATATATATATATATATATATATATATATATATATATATATATATATATATATATATATATATATATATATATATATATACAAGAAGAGGTCAAAAATTATCCGTTCTCTTGACTAAGTATTAAAATAATAACAGATATTGAAAGTCACATGATTTTTCAGAGCAATCTCCTTGATTTTAAGTGCATTTTGTCCAGCGGTCCAAAGGATTTCTTACTCCCTCGGAGATTTTTTTTTTTTTTTTATTTTTTAATTCTTATTATTTATTTTTTTTTTGTTGCGCAGCCATCTGTGGACCTTTGCAAAACTACTGCCACATAAAACATCTTTAAGTGATTCAAAGACATAATAATCACAAGAAGTGAGACCTAGACTTTATGAAGAGTGTTCCATCACCTCAAAACCTAGTTTTTTTAAGGTTTCAATGGCGTTTGTGGCCGTATGTGAACGTACACAGTCATGCAACAATAACACTCGTTTCGACAGTAGGCCTCGGTGTTTGGAATGAATTGCTGCTTTCATTTCGTTGGTCAACATTTCGCTGTAGCTTACACCGTTGACAGTTGACTGTTGACTCTTTTCCAGTAATGCCTTTTTGAATCATAAAAACTGTTCCCGTCACCTTCCCCGGGGAAAGATGATTCTTGAATTTTTTCTTCCTTTGGTGATCCAAGGTGCTTCCACTCCATATTCTGCCTTTTGGATTATGGCTCAAAGCGATGAACCCAGGTCTCATCTTCTGTGAATATTCTCTCCCAAAAGGCTTCGCCTTCGTCGTTGTAGCTGAAGTGTAGGCATTGATAGACCTCTACATGATTACGTTTGAGCTCTTGAGTAAGCTCCTCTGGGACCGATCTCTCACAGACTTTATAAAATTCAAGCTATTCGTTTGCAGAATCGTAACTTATTCGCATAGAACACGATACCTCATCTGTATTTATTGGTCTGTTGGCTAGGAACATTTGCCGAGTTTGTTCAATCTTTATGTCAATGGTTGAGGTTGATGGGGGTACTGCTTCTCTTCGTGTTTGACGTTTATCCGCCCATTTTTGAATTTATCGATCTTCCCACACACACTCCAACGAAATAAAACACTGCCTCGAATTTCATTGACTCTCTGAAATGAAATTCATCCCTTAACTCACCCATAGATAAAAGAAATAGGAACACTGATTTCAGTTCTTTATTGTTGCACACTGCTAACGGAGCTATTTTGTTTACGATGAAATACCAACGAAAACATTAAAACGATCAGAGGCTGATTTGAGTCAGATTATCTCAAAGGTACCACTTTTCAAAGTGCAAGCCCTCAACGAAGTACGGAAAATATGATGAAATTTGTGACGGAAGTACAGATAATATTTGACTTCTCCTTATATATATATATATATATATATATATATATATATATATATATATATATATATATATATATATATATATATATATATATATATATATATATATATATATATATATATATATATATATATATATATATATATATATATATCACTTTACCGTGGCTCAAACGGTAAAGTGACTGACTCACGTGCTTGAGGGCGCCGGTTCGATCCCACTTCGGGATCCTAGGTATATGCTACCTAGAAGTTCCTCTCCTCGAATAGGGCAATGCCCGTGAGATGTAAACTTTTTATAAAATATATATATATATATATTTTATATATATATTGATGGATGGTGTAGTCAGGGAAATGGAGAGAGAAGGGAAAGGCATTAGGTTGAGTAACATGGAGGGTGAATGGGATGTGAATGTTTTACTTTTTGCAGATGATGCGGTGTTGGTGGCAGATTCTGAAGAAAAGTTGAGAACACTTGTGAGAGAGTTTGAGAGGAAATGTGTAAATATGAGATTGAAAGTCAATCCAGGGAAGAGTAAAGTTATGAGGATTGGAGGTGGGGATGAAGAGATGTGGAGGGAGGATTGGGGGGGTGTAGAAGTGGGGGGGAAGGAAACTTGAGGAGGTGAATGAATTCAAATATCTAGGAATGTTGGTGGAAGGTAAGGGTGGGACGGAAAAAGAAATAAAGAATAGAGTGGTAGAGGGAATGAAAGTGTTGGGGGGTCTAAGAGAAGTATGGAAGAAAGGAAAAATTTCAAAAGAAATAAAGATAAGAATGTTTGAATGTATGTGCTTACCTTCTGTAATGTATGGATGTGAAACATGGATGTTAAGTGCTAGAGCGAGGAAAAGTTTGAATGTCTTTGAGATGAAAGGTTTGAGAGCGATATGTAAATTAAGAAGGATGGATAGGATTAGAAATGACAGAATAAGAGAGATGTGTAAATGGAAGAGGGGTTTAATTGCTAGAGCAGAGGAAGGTGTGCTAAAATGGTTTGGACATATGTGTAGAATGAATGAGGACAGAATGGTGGGCAAGGTACTTAGATCCGAGGTGGAAGGTGGTAGGGGAGGGGAAGGCCAAAGTGGAGATGGATGGATGGAGTTAGAGAGATTTTGGGTGGAAGGAATTTGAGTTTAGAAGAGGGTAGAAGACTTGCGGAGGACAGAGTGAGATGGAGGGCGGTGGTGAAAGGGGTTGAAAGATAAGAATGGGTGTTTGTAAGGGAATTATGGCGAGCACCACCCCACGAAAGTGGGAAGGGTGATGGCGAAATAAATAAATAAATATATATATATATATATATATATATATATATATATATATATATATATATATATATATTATATATATATATATATATATATATATATGTATTGTGTTTTTTTTGTTTTTTTTTTTTTTTATTTATATATAAATATATATTAATATATATATATATATATATATATATATATATATATATATATATATATATATATATATATATATATATATATATATATATATAATATATATATATATATATATATATATATATATATATATATATATATATATATATATATATATATATATATATATATATATATATATATATATATTATATATATATATATATATATATATATATAATATATAATATTGTTTTTTATCTGCGTATGTGTGTTTGTGTTTACAAGCATAAACATTAAACATAATATACATTGACAGCTTGAAAATAGATTGGAAATGAGGATGGCCAATGAAATTTAAAGAAATAATAAAAAAAAAAAAAGAATAAGTAAAATTGTTTTGAAGCATAGGATTAACTTTCATAAATAAGTATTGAATTTGACTGTACTACTTTCCCTGTCTCGCCTCTTTGCCTTCTTTGGGAACGTATCATTACATGCCTAAGATTTGAAAAGAAGAGAGATTAGAAAATCATTGCTTATCAGGTGAGATTGGAGATATGTAAGAGATAAGTCTATTCCAAAATGCTCGTATATATATATATATATATATATATATATATATATATATATATATATATATATATATATATATATATATATATATATATATATATATATATATATATATGTAATTTCGGAAATTTGGTAAATCTGTTGTTGCGGCAGTAAATATATCAAATCATTCGATAGAGTCTTACACAAAATTTTGATTTATCCTTTTCTCTGTTGCTTTCTCACTGATTTCCTTTCCGGCCGGTCTCTTTAGTGTTGCTTTTTGAAAAAGGCTGCCTTTCATCCCTTAAGCTTATAAATAATGATGTTCATTAAAGTTCTATAGTATCTCCAATCCTTTTTCAACTATTCATTAATGACATCCCCTTTTATAATTCAATTATCTATCCATTCTCATGCCGACTTCTCTACTTTTCACTACTTTCAATTTGAAAAACATCACATCCAACAATAAAAAGGGTACACCATGGCCTTGGAAAAACTAGCCTCTTTTCTTTCTCGAATGTCTAATTGGAGCTATTAAAACAGTTCTTTTCGATGCCTCAAAAACTAAACGTCATCTTCTACACAAATGTAACGTCTTCGAAAGCACACAATTTAAACCTAACCTTCGTCCTTAATATTTATTATTTCTTTTTCTCGTTATCCTCCTCTTTATTAACAATCTTGAAGCTTGCAGATTATGAATTTTCTGAGGAGCTTTCAAAATCTCTTCACACTGCCACAGTGGGTTGGTTTTTACAGGGGAGTCGTTCATCCTTAAAAGGAGTATACTTCAAATATATGGTGTAGTTCCACTCATAAAGTTCTCCAGAAATAGGTGAGTATAGGAATCTCGTCTTAACACCTCTTTTGCTCTCACTAACAATTTCCCGTTTCTTTCTGCCGGTTAAATTCTTACGTCACCTTTCCTGCACAATCTCTATTGTAACAAAGGTGAAATCGCGACCTTCAAAAAAAAATCTTATATTATAAAAAATACTGTGTGATTGTTTTTCTTAAAAAAATCAATCTTAGCAACTTATTATCATAAAAACAAGAAACATAGATACTACTTTTTTTGTACAAAATTCATTGTAAACTGCGTAACTAGGTAAAATTTCTTATTAGAATCAAGTTCCAGGATACTTAGATACTTTTTTTCATGAAAAGAACCAAGTTTTTCAAACAGGTTCTTCAGTTCAATTCTTTCTTTACTCAAAAGAAGTCGTTAAATAATCGTTAATGTAATTAATATTTATAAGTAAAAAAAATACACTTAATTGACAAAGAGTGTAAAGCAAAAATGCCTCATGAATCCTCTTTTAGTTTCCACTCTACAAGATCTATATTTACGAGTAGTTTCACTCTTATATAGGATTTAACAGATTTGCCTCATAAGTATGCTACTCTAGATTTCCATCTAGACAAGAGAAATAAAGCAAAAATTTTCTTGAGTTTAGACAAATGTTTTTCTGATATGCAAAAGAAAAATAATAGGGCGAAAGAATACTAATAATAATAATAATTATAATATTAATAATAGTAATGATAATAATAATTTAAATAATAATAATAACGATAATAATAATAATAATAATAATAATAATAATAATAATAATAATAATAATAATAATAATAATAATAATAATAATAATAATAATAATAATAATAATAATAATAATAATGTAATAGCAATAATAAAAACAATAATAAAAATAATAATAATAATAATAATAATAATAATAATAATAATAATAATAATAATAATAATAATAATAATAAAATAAAAATAATAATAATAATAATAATAATAATAATAATAATAATAATAATAATAATAATAATAATAATATAATAAAATAATATAATGCAAATAATAATAATAATAATAATAATAATAATAATAATAATAATAAT
>SEYY01002534.1:22500-27182 GCA_009176605.1 Armadillidium nasatum
GGTATCGGGATCGGGATCGGGATCGAGATCGGGATCGGGATTAATATATCGGGATTGTAAATCTCGAACGATCACTGATATATATATATATATATATATATATATATATATATATATATATATATTATATATATATATATATATATATATATATATATATATATATATATATATATATATATATATATATATATATATATATATATATATATATATATATATATATATATATATATATTATATATATATATATATATATATATATATATATATATATATATATATATATATATATATATATATATATATATATATATATATATATATATATTAATATATATATATATATATATATATATGTGTGCATATTTTTATACGTTCTATAAATGTATTTTTTAAGTTATGTATGCATTCATATAAAATACTCATGAGAATCCAGTTGAAGATACAGATCGGATATTCAAAGATTGTTCCTCTTTAGATTACAAAAGAATTTTCAATCAGGGACTTACTTTTGCTTTGAGCGCTGAATAACGTTGTAGGAAGGGCGTATTAAAATATATATGACGCGATGTAATAATATATCATGTAAAACGTATGATTTACAATATATTACAAAGTATCACGTGTAAAAATGCATTATAATAAATACATGGTATGTTATATATATATATATATATATATATATATATATATATATATATATATATATATATATATATATATATATATATATATAATATATATTATAGAGAGGAAGAGAGAGAGAGAGAGAGAGAGAGAGAGAGAGAGAGCGAAACGATGAAAAAAAAAAATTTAATCGTGTTTTTTTTTTTCGAAAAAACATTTTTACGGGTTTTTTTTTTTTTTTTTTTTACAAATTTTTTTTTTGATTTTGATATTTTACATTATTTTCATTATTATTCAAGGTTTTCTTCTCTTCCTTCTCTTTTTAAATATACTTGCTTAACCTTAAATATTTTTATATCGTCATATGCTCACTTAAATATAAAAAAATATATAAATTAAGGAAAAATTTTATAGTTTTGAAAAAAAAATCTATTTTTTTCAATTCGAATTTTTTTCCAAGACTTTATTAAAGTCTTTAAGAACTGCAGGAATGCATCCATGGAACTTTTGGAGTTGACGTCTGACATAGACAAGTCATTTTCATTATCAAGAAATATATTTTCCCTTTTTTCCACATTTTTACGGCTATTTCATGTTTTAATTTTTTCTCTAAAATATGACATATTATTATCTACTTCTACACAATAAAAGAATGGCAGGTGAGGTATGGAGTCGTCCACCTGGAGGTGCGCAGTCCCCCATTGCCGATCTCCCTTATATCTTACGTATGTTCATATATATAATTCATAGTACAGGTAAGTAACTGAGAGAAACGCTTGAAGTGATTTTCAGCCCCGCTCCTCCAACTTCGCAGCGGGATACTATTTGCTGCCAGTCTTGCCTTTATGATATTGATGTTGAAGGGGAGCGGACATTCTTGAACATTTTTTTCCTTTTGGAATACAATGTTTAATGTTAAGGGCACCACCATCAAATTCCTGGAATGTTCATTATTAAGCGAAATACGTATTTTTGTATTCTTGTAAAATTTTTGTAGTGTCCAAATCTTGGCACTTCAGTGTCACTTCTTATTTTGAGTTCAGCGTTTTTTTTTATATATATATTTTGGCTTATCAAGCACAAATTTTCAGAGACACTGAAGGAAGAACATATCTAAAAAAGAAGAAGGAGTTGTAGAAATATTTTTTTATTTTTCACAGTTCATCTTTGTTTTCGCTTGACCGATCTGGCCCAAACTTTCAGGAACACTGCACAAGGAATATATCTAAAAATATTATTGGAGAAATATTTTGATACGTATCGCAAGGAGAAAATTATTGCCAAAATAATTTTGAAAGCATTTGAAAAAATTCGAAAAAAAAATTTTTTCCTCAAAATTTTTAAAGTCGGAACCTTATTCCAGGGATACATATCAACAAATCTGAAAACTATTTGTAAAGACAAGGTCTTCTTACAGTGTTCCTGAAAATTTGGGCTAGATCGGTCAAACGGAAAAAAACGTTATTAAAAAAACGGAAGGTCTGTGACCTCGGAAACTATTAATACTACTGAAATTTTACAAAATGTCCACGTTAGTCCAAGTCCATCTTAGATAAAAATTTGAGTTCACTCAATTCCTCCATTATATATATATATATATATATATATATATATATATATATATATATATATATATATATATATATATATATATATATATATATATATATATATATATATATATAATATATATATATATATATATATATAATATATATATATATATATATATATATATATATATATATATATATATATATATAATATATATATATATATATATATATATATATATATATATATATATATATATATATATATATATATATATATATATATATATATATATATATATATATATATATATATATATATATATATATAGTATATATATATATCAGAGAAAAAATTATCCGCTAGCCAGAATTTGAAACATCGTCTTCGTTAGACAATGCACAAAAAGGCTTAATACTGAGTTAAGCAATTTACCCGAAAAATAAGGCATAGTAAAGCAGTTTTCATGCTCTTCTGCTTCGAATCACTATAGCAACTAAGTACCTTATTAGAATCCATGGGAAGGTTCTTGGAATCCCTATTGGGCCACGGCATTCGGCTCGGATATTTCTGGGTTACAGGAGTAACCAACCAAAGTCAAGCAACTGGGCACAGCAATAATAAAACAGAAAAGTTTTCCGAATGCCTAAATTTGAACCATTGACAAATGCGTCTTCGTTAGACAATGAACCAAAAATCCTACCACCTATATATAGTTACGTTGCCTCTTAATAAAAATAAAACATAACAGAATAATTTTCAAGCTCTTCTACTTAGAATAACTGTAGCAACTAGGTATACCTATTAGAATCTATATATATATATATTATATATATATATATATATATATATATATATATATATATATATATATATATTATATATATATATATATATATATATATATATATATATATTATATATATATATATATATATATATATATATATATGTATATATATATATATATATATATATATATATAATATATATATATATATATATATATATATATAATATATATATATATATATATATATATATATATATATATATATATATATATTATATATATATATATATATATATATATATATATATATATATATATATATATATATATATATATATATATATATATATATATATATATATATATATATATATATATATATATATATATATATATATATATATAATATATTATATATTTATAATAATAAATTTATATTCATGAAATAAATAAATGAATAAACCTGTACTTGAAACTTTTTCAAGACATTAGTAGGATTGATGTGCTTCACGGATCCTTTTATTAGATAAGATATTGGTTAATCACATTTTCATTTTTTCCTCAACCGTTTGATACCTCTCTCTCTCTCTCTCTCTCTCTCTCTCTCTCTCTCTCTCTCTCTCTCTCTCCCTCTCTCTCTATGTTTGGAAGCTGCGAAAATCTCAATCTCATTTGTAAGATACAAACAACTGCAGCAGGATCGGATTACCAGAGTCTTTTTTTGCAACTTTTTTATATTCATTCTAAATATCTATCCGGAAGAGACCCTTCTTTTTATGTTTAATTTCAGAAAGAAGTTAGTGCGAAAAACTGAGCTTAGAACGGTTTTTTACAGGCGCTATAAATAGATTTCTCAACCAAAATAATCTTCTGTACACAAGTTTGGAAAAAGCTTTTTAATTTTTTATTATAATACTTCGCGAAGTTTGGAAGTAAGTGGTATGTATTTAATTTTTTATCATTTTGTTTCAAGTAGCATGAGTAAAATATTTATGATAATTATTAATAATATAAAAAAAAAATTAAATTAAATATAAAAACCATTATCAAACAACATAAAGCTTACCAGTTTACAGATATGACACTTAGTAATAATTATTATTTATATAATTATTACATATCTGCTAAAATTGTACGGAAAACACTGTAATTGTAATTGTACAGCAAACACTGTAATTGTAATTGTACAGCAAACACTGAAATTGTAATTATTAAATCACGAGGTCAGTGCATATCAATTAAAAATCTTTTTGTACCCTTAGGCATTGTCCTCGGCACTTCGATCAGAATCCATTGCGGCAGAGCAATCGTTTATTTATAATTTAGATTTTTTTTTACTTTTAATTTTGTTAAACTTTTGTCAATATATATATATATATATATATATATATATATAATATATATATATATATATATATATATATATATATATATATATATATATATATATATATAATATATATATATATATATATATATATATATATATATATATAGTATATATATATATAGAAGTAATGATATTATTAAAATTTAACAAATTAAATAATCATATTAACAAAACGATAACGTTTAATCTTTATAGGATAACATTATATATTTAATATATTATATATATAATATATATAATATAATATATATATATATATATATATATATATATATATATATATATATATTATATATATATATATATATATAATAT
>SEYY01002536.1:0-2500 GCA_009176605.1 Armadillidium nasatum
TTTCCACCCTCCTACAATCTATACCCAATGAGTCTCTACCCAATTCAAACATAAGATACTATGTACTCCCACTCTAGTTTCATTCATTATTACTGGCCTTAGAGTACTTTAAGTCAAAACCATAAAGTTAAATTTATATCTTCAAATAACGACTTTAACCTTTCATAATATATATATATATATATATATATATTATATATATATATATTATATATATATATATATATATATATATATATTATATATATAAATATATAAAAAAAAAAAAAAAAAAAAAAAAAAAAAAAAAAAAAAAAAAAAAAAAAAAAAAAAAAAAAAAAAAAAAAAAATATATATATATATATATATATATAATATATATATAATATATATATATATATATATATATATATATATATATATATATATATATATATATATATATATATATATATATATATAAATATATATATATATATATATATTATATAATAATATATATTTATATATATATATTATATATTTAATATATATTATAGTTTAAAATAAAAATATTTAATAAAATTTTTTTTTTTTTTTAAATTTGAATTAACAGCACAATATGAATTATTACATTCTTTCATATATATATATATATATATATATAATATATATATATATATATATATATATATATATATATATATATATATATATATATTATATATATATATCGTGCATTATATCAATATTTAAAACTATAAAACGTGTGTCTTAACTAAATAAAACCCAAGCACAATTAAATATCAAAGAAATATTCTGACAAAACACACACACACACACAAACACATACACACACTATAAAACAGAGCTAAATGCCACCAATCACATCACACAATGCATACACCCGCATACGCGTGTATGCAACAATAATTGTGTACATCTATACGACCTCGAATATTATCAATACAATACCCGTATAAAAAAAAATGCAGCCACGCAACAAGAATTACAATTGCCACGCAACATGAATAATTGAAGCCACGCAATAAGTATAAGAAAAGTAAAAGACTGGAAAACAACAGATCAATATACGTAGTAATCAGAGCAATTTAAAAGAAATATAATTATATATATATATATATATATATATATATATATATATATATATATATATATATATATATATATATATATTATATATATATATATATATATATATATATATATATATATTATAAAGGTTGCAAAATTTACATTTCTCATACTTAATACAAAGAAAAAAAAATTTTTTTTAAGTAAAAATATTTAAATAAAATTTTTGAATTTTTTTTTTTCCTTTAAAATAATAAAATAATTAAACAACTTCATTTTTAAGAAAAAGCATTTTTTGGTTTTAATTTATTTTTTAAAAATTCAAAATTGAATTTTTGATTTTTGAACAAAAAAATACCCAGATTTTGGTTAACCTTTAAGATAGTTTTGCACTATTATTATTATTATTTTTTTTTTTTTTTTTTTTAATAATTTAATTTTACTGTTTATTAAAATTATTATTATTTAAAAAAAAAAAAAAAAAAAAAAAAAAAAAAAAAAAAAAAAAAAAAAAAAAAAAAACACTTTCCACATTTATTAATGTCAAAGATCACCTGCTTTTAAAAGACTAAAAGAAGGTACCCATTAACCATACTCACCACACTTTGAGAAAGTTTAAAAACTCGAAAATTGGGTAAAATTTTTTTTCTCTCAGATTGAAAACAAAAATGATTGGCCTATCAATAATGATAGAATAAGCTTTTATTTTATTTATTTTCTTATTTTATTTTTAAAGTATTAAAAATATTGTTTGCTACATAATACTGTCCTACTATCAAGTTTGAACCAAATCGTCGACAGGTAAAGTGATCGACACTGTTCAAAAACACTCGGCAGGCTAACATTTATTGTACAGATTTTATTACTAATATTTTGAAAAATTACCTAAAGTTTAGATTTCATTACTATTTAGGCCTATTATTAATATTATCTATATCTTATTATTATTATTCCGTTCATTTTTTTTAAGTGCATTTTGCGCGGTACACTTTTAAGTTGCTTCACAAATAATTTTATTTAAATTTCCTTTAAATAAATAATAATAATAATAAATAATAATAAAAATTAATTAAAAATAATAATTTTATTAATTTTATTTAAATAAATATGTGTTGCTTCACAAAAATATTTTAATAATTTTATTATTTTATAATAAAATTTTTAATAAATTTAACTGTCAGCAAGAACATATGCGTATCCCAAAGGGATACGCATATGAGCTTGTTATTATTATTATTATAGCAGTAGTAGTGGTACTTTTTTAGCTCTCATTAACAATTATGTCTATTATCATTATTATTTTTATTATTATTAGGGGGTTAAACTATACGTTAGCATGGTCTACTTTTTTAAATGAAGCTGCTCTTAGTTTCAGAAATAGGAAATGAATTTTTTTTTCTAATATAGGCCTATCTTCTCTCTCTTCTGTTTATATATATATATATAT
>SEYY01002536.1:7500-15000 GCA_009176605.1 Armadillidium nasatum
TAATATAGAGAGAGTGACTTAACAATTCGACGGGCAGATAGAGACTAGAAAGAATTAATGAGAGCGGAAGAGTTGATAAGACGAAAAGCCCTAGACGCCACCTTTTCAAGGAGAGCAGTATAAGTGAAACTACCTCAGATGTGGGAGGCATACTCCATACATGGGTGAACTCCACCCCTATAAAGAGAAAGCAACTGGGGTGGCGTTAAAAAATTCCGAAGGGGCCTGAGAACACCCAACCTCTTAGAAGCTTGTTTAGAAAGAGAAGTAATGTGATCCTTCCAAGAAAGATCACGAGAGAAAGAAAGATCGAGAATATTAAGGACAGATGAGGTTTGAGTTATGTGTTTTAGAAGATAAAGTCATAGTTGAGTGGAAGTTTATATCGAGTAGAGAGATTGGGGGAAACTGAGATGTTGAGGCATTGAAAACAACTATGTTTTCTATGTCCCAATTTAAAATACGAGAAAGATCAGTTTAGTTGTTCCAAGGCCATCATCCTAGCGTTAATTAACTGCTGCTGGGATGGGCATCTTTCAAACTGAAAGGAGTAATGAAAGATGGAGTCATCTGTATAGGAGTGGATAGGTGATGAAGTAATAGAAAGTCATTAATGAAAAGTAGAAAAAGTGTTGAGGATAGGACAGAACCCTGGGGAACACTACTATTAATAGACATAAAGGATGAACATTGGCAGTCTACAACAGCAGCTATAGAACGACCGGAAAGAAAATCGAGAAGGATAGATTTCGAAAGAGAGAGGTTTAGAAATCAAAGCTTTTAGACAAGCTCTATCGAAGGCTTTCAATACGTACAGAATAACAGCAAAATAATTTAACAGAAATGCCGAAGAGCGGAGGACCAAGAGTCAGAGAGAATGGAAAGATTACAGTTGAGAGTTTTTTACGAAAGCTATACTGGCGATCAGAGATAAGACTTGAAGAATTGAGATGTTTCTAAATCTTCCTGTTAAGGATAGATTCGAAAACTTTAGAAAGAAAGGAGTTTAAAGAAATGGGACGGTAGTTAGAGGGTTGAGAAGGGTTCCCCTTCTTCGGCACAGGCTGAATGAGCGCACAATTCCAGCAAGAAGGGAAGGTTGAGGTAGAAAGACAAAGACGAAATAGTTTACCAAGGCAGAGTGTTAAGCTTACAGAGAGCAGAAAGGCCGTCTTCAAAAGAAATTCTAATTTTAGGCATAAATGAGTTGGAGGGGGTTGAAGGAGGAGGTATAGCTCCGAAATCGTCTAAAGTTGAATTAAAAGGAAAAGTTTGAGCGAAGAGTTCAGCTTTAGAATAAGCAAAACAACAATTGTGCCGTCAGAAAATACTAGAGGAGGGATTGAGGAAGAAGCAAAGTTAGAGTTGACCTTTTTTCAAAATGCTAAAAAGGGCGTAATGAAAAAATGAACCAGAAAGGTTATTGCATTTTCTACGGAGAAAAGTTTTTGGTGTAGCGGAGGATAGATTTTGCACGATTCCGGGATGAAATATATGTTGCGTGAGTTTCTGGAGTTTGAAGACGACGGCAAACCCTGCTGCGAATATCACGAGAACAAGCAGAGTTTAACCAAGATTTGCTAGGCTTAATTGAAGGGAAAGAATATGGAACGTACGCCTCCATGCCAGAGAGAATCACCTCGGTGATGCGTTCTGCACACTCCGAGAGACCACTCCACGGGGAATAAAAAGTACGACCACAAGTCCGACCAATTTGTAGCACCGAGATGCCACAAACAATTCCTCGTACTAGGAGGGGACGGGGGTCTTTCTTGCGGAATATTTGAATAGAAGAGGATACAGAGAAATGAAGGTGATCGAAGGAACTCAGAAGTGGATAGTGTCTGACAGTAAGAGGAGAAGGATTAGAAGTTTGAAGAAGGTCTAGAATGTTGGATTCATCTCCAAGACGATCAGGGACATGAGTAGGGAGCTGCCCTAACTGTTCAAGGTTATTTTGTATAGCGAAATCGAAGGTACATTAACCGGCTGTATCATGAGAGCTACAAGAAAGTCACTGGCGGTGGTAAACATTAAATCACCTAATATGATGATTTCAGAAAAAAGAAGAGAGAGAATGTGCTCTGTTTTGGAGTTTAGATAGTCGGCAGAATTAAAAGATAAATGAATAGAACAAATGAATTTAGTCGTAGAATGGTAAAAAGAGCTTAAGCCACAAAATTGAAAATTAGGAAGACTCCAAATTAGACACACGAGAACAAACAACATAGTTGTGTACGTATGCAAAACAACCTTCTTTGATTGAAAATTGAGGGCAGAGACAGTATGAGGAAAAGGCGAGGTCTATAAGAAGAGATTATGTTCAACAAAAGCGAACTTGGATTGAAGACCGAGAATTTTCCAGAAATTAATGGAAAAAAAGAAATAGACCGTGCATCTGGGCAAGCCGACTGCAAAGTCTTGGTGGCGCCAACACTTTCACCGGAGGCCACCAACTTTCAAGTAGTGAATGGGGAAGGGGTGGATGAGAGGCTATTATTGGAATCCGCTCCTCGGGGATCCTCCGAGGTTACTGTTGTGGAAGCCATAATAATTATTATTATTTTTAAAAAGGATGTGTGTCTGTAAGTGTTTTTTTCTGTGTAAAGAGTCTACTCCGGGTAGAAGAATCTGGAGACTAGCGCGAAAGGGTGGATACCATTGGGCACTGCAGTGAGATGGGAAGTACCCTTTACACTCTATATACCCAAATGGGTGGGGGGGGATAACCTCATCGCCTCAGGAGCGCTACTACCCTCATAGTATAAGTATTATACTTATACTATGCTACCCTCACCCGTGTATATATATATATATATATATATATATATATATATATATATATATATATATATATATATATATATATATATATATATATATATATATATATAATGACTTCCCAACAAGAGAGCTTTCAAAATTGGTTCTCTCCCTTTCTCCCATCAATTGAATTGGAGATAAAATTCACGTGACGTATACGTGACGTCATAAGAAAAAAACTGATGACTGAATCATTTTTAAGAGAATCTTATCATTGCTCTTTGTGGATTTTAGTTCACAGCGTCTATGGAGTTCCTTGAATAACTATTAAATCTATAACGAATATATAATGCAATAAGTTGCAAGATATACTTGTTAGTATATCGATACCAATATTGAAAAGCAAACAACCCACCTTTCCTGAAGGCATAAAAAAAAAAAGTAATTAGGAAAAAAAAAAAAGTCCTGAAATCTGCCCAATTATAACAGAATATGTTATAACAGTTAGAATATGTGTTGCAATTTAAAAAACTGCAACACGCTAACAGTGCTTTAATAAAACTGTTGAAACCTGCTCAACTCATAACAGTACACCTAAACACAAGTGAAACTCGTCAAACTATAATGGTAACAATGCTTAAATATAGTTGAAAGCTGCCGCACTCACTCTAACAGTGCTAAAACAGATGAAACCTACCAAACTACAACAGTACCTAAACACAACCGAAACCTGTCAAACTATAACAATGCTTTTAAATACAATTGAAAGTTGCCACACACTAACAGTGCTAAAACAGATGAAACCTGCCCAGGCTACAACAGCACCTAAACACTACTGAAACTTTCCCAAGCTATAAGAAAGCTCACACACAGTTGAAAACTGCCCTACTATAACAGTACCTATAAACAACATCCTGAAAACGAACCCACTTAAAAACAGTCAATATAATCCTTAGTATTAAAAAAAATCGTCTAGCTTAAACCGCATCCGTTGACCAAGGATCAAAGGATATATCCTTTAAGACACTTGAAAAAACAAAAGGCGAATCGATACCAATATCGAAAAGCAAAAAAAAAAAAAACACTTTTCCTGAAGGCATAAAGAAAGCAGTTTATTTACTCGTGAATAATGGAAGCAAGGGATGCAAGGAGATCTCTTCTCAGCAGGAAGCACAAAAAAAAAAAAAAAAAAAAAAAAAAAAAAAGTAAGACTGAAAAAGGAAGATGAAAATTAAGTAACTTTAAAAGATATAAAAGAAGATCAAGTAACTTTAAAGATAAAAAAAAAAAAAAAAGATTCATTAAATTTATAGTTAAATCAAGTTAAATTAGATATAAAAGGAATGAAATTCCAAGGAAAATAGATAAAAAAACAATTTTAGCTATAAAGAAAGGAGAAAAAAAGTTTAAAAAAAAAGAAGAAATACGAAAAAGATAAGTGAAAATATGAGAAAGAAAAAGAAAGAATAAATGAAAAGAGATAAAATCACATTCTGGAAGCAAAAAATTTGAGAAAACAAAAGAAAAAAAATTTGTGAGAGAGAGAGAGAAGCAGCAATCTTATACTTTAATTCCGGCATCAAAACTTCTCTACAAATCCCAAGGTATATTAAATATTAAATAATAATAAAAGCAACATTAATAAAAAAAAATGAAATGATAATAATAATAATAATCTGTAAAAATTGAAGAATTCCCAAACTTTAAACTTTTGTTTATCTTTAAAAAAAAAAACAAACAAACAAAAAAAACTACTTCAGAAAGAAAAATGTGGAAGATAATTTTTTTTTCTTTTTTTTTTCTTTCTCCAATCTCCTTTGCAAAAGATATCTACACAAATGCGTATACTTATGCATATTAAATTTATGTATATATTGCATGCGAGGATGGGATATACATGTATACACCAAAGATTTGCGTTAAGTACATAGTTTTTCAATTTTGGCTTATTTCATATTTATATACCTAAAATGCGATAAAAGAATATATATATATATATATATATATATATATATATATATATATATATATATATATATATATATATATATATATATATATATATATATATATATATATATATATATATATATATATATATATATATATATATATATATATATATATATATAAATTTAGTAATAAATAAAAAACAGAAGTAAAAAAAAAAAAAAAATTTTAACAATTATTCATATCAAAGGCCGACATGCTTCGGAAAAAATGACGTTCCAAGTCGAAATCAAAACATACTGAATGAATAAATAATAATAATAATAATAATAATAATAATAATAAATAATAAAAATAATAATAATAATAATAATAATTCGCCAGAATTTATATAATTAATGAAACGAAAAACAGTGATATAGAATTAAGTGCTGAAGTGTTCCTTGTATTTTGCACCGCTTCATAAAAGAAAAAATAAATAATAATAATAATAATAATAATAATAATAATAATAATAATAAAATATACGGTAACAGTAAAATTAGTAGTAATTTTAATAATACGGTAATAGCAGGAATAATAATAATAACTAAAACGGTAATAATAGTAATAATAATAATAATAAAAATAATATTAAAAAAACGGTATATATATATATATATATATATATATATATATATATATATATATATATATATATATATATATATATATATATATATATATATATATATATATATATATATATATATATATATATAATATATAATATAGGAATAATCAAAATGTCAAAAATGCAATCTCAAGAAGATTTTGAAAACGTGAAGGAAATAATATATATATATATAATATATAATATATATATATATATATATATATATATATATATATATATATATATATATATATATATATATATATATATATATATATATATATATATATATATATATATATATATATATATATATATATATATTCTCTGGTGGGCAAAGGGCAGAGGCGCACCAAATTCCACCGGAGTTGGGGAAAAAAACTATATTGGTCAATGGTGGCCGACATGTCCAGATACACGGCGTTTGAAAGTATGCAAATCAAAGAAGTTGGGGAAACAGTTAAAGGGAGTGTGTTCCAGACTTTACCAGTAGAGTATTTGCAAGATTGAGCATAGCCGTTAAGTCTGGGGGTCGGAGAGTTGGACAGAAAAAGGATGAAACTGTAGAATGGCGTGTCGCATGTGGAAGATTGTGTCCTCAGACCCTTCATTTCGAAAATGAACTTATTTTTCTCTTCTTTGCATTCAACCTCTATACTTCGCTCCCATACATAGCCACCGGTACACAGCATCTCTCAAACTTTTTCACCTTCACCTTCTCTTGGCAACCTTCCTCTGATCCAAATATCCCTCAAATCTACCAACACCTTCTCCCCCTCCCAAAAATTCACCCCTAAATATTTAAATGAATTAACCCACTCCAATCCCTCCCTTTAATTTGCATTTCATCTCCCCCATCCACACACCCCTCTCCCCTCCCTCCCCACTTTTCATCCCTTACACTTTACTCTTAAGACCAAACTCGTCACACCCTTTTAATAACTTTTCTACCAATACCTTCAAACTCCCTTGTGTTCCCGCCAAAAGAACACCCTCCTCATACAACAACACATTCGCATCCCACACACCCTGTTGCTTCTTCATTCTCACCCTTATACCCACCCTTTCCATCATTCTCACCACTTTGTCAAAAAATTAAACAACCCCTGAAACATTACACAACCCTGCCTCAATCCATTACTCACATCAAAGAACTCGGTCTCCATTTTCTATTTACCTTCACACACGCTCTACTATTCCTATAAAATGTTCTAGTACTCTCCAGTACCTTCTCCTCAATTTCATACTCTCTCAAAACCTCCCACAGTTTACTCCTGTCTACCTTATCGTAAGCTTCCCTTTAAATCTATCTACTTTTCTCCTCAATCATTCTTAAAGTTAAAACCTTATCCATTCCCCCTTCCCTCTCTAAAACCCCCTGTTCCTCTCCTATCAACCCCAAACTTATATTCCTATAACGCCCACACTCAAATTTATCATTCTTTCCTCTATATAAAGGGACTACACACGTATCTTGCCAATCTTAAGGCATCTTCCCTATTACCCAACATGAACAATCTTGCCAACCGTTTTACCACACTTTTCCCCTCTTCCCTTTCCTTGAATATCTATACACTAATTCCATCCAAACCTGCCGATTTGCCCAATTTTATTTTCCTCAATGCTTTACCTATTTCTTCTACCGAAATCTCCCCCTCTCATTCTCTCTTAATATCCCTCCCCCTCCCCTCACCACCACCTCAGTCTCACCCTCACATTCAGCAGCCTACTATAGTACTCCATCCATCTTGCCCTAAATTCACTTTCTACCTGTCTTATTTATCCATTTATTCCTTTTACCCCCCTCTCCCCTTACTTACTTATTATTCCTTACCTTATTCACCTCCTTCCAAACTTCTTTCTCTAAATCCCTCCACTTTCTTGTTACCCATTTTTTCATCTGATCTTTCTTTCGTCCTCTACCTCCCTTTTGCCTATCTTCTTTTTTTTCCTTATAAGCTTCCCATTCCTCTACCCTTTTTGTGCCCACCTACTTTTCAAAAGCCTCCTTTTTATCCTTTACTGCTATATTCACCTTCTCGCACCATCATTCTCTTTCCTCCCATCCTTCTTACCCCACACACATTCCCTGCACTTTCTACCAATTAACCTCTCCCTTTCATCCTACACTC
>SEYY01002538.1:12500-15000 GCA_009176605.1 Armadillidium nasatum
CAGTGTCCACCTATTCACGAGGATAGGAAAACCAACCTTAAGTTATATATAATTAAGAAACATTTTTCTCTATTTAATTACTTGACCATTTCTGCAACTTGTGAATTATCCCTATTTTTCAGTCCCTGTTGGTCTCTGCTGGTCTTTGTTGGACACTGCTGGTTATTCAACAGGTTCCTTATTGGTTCTTTGGAGGCTTTTGGCTCTCTCTGTTTGACAGTGGCCTTTGACGTGGCACCTTTTAATAGGTTTCTTTTAATTAAAACGATGATCATATAATTCATTTACTAAAAGATGTATTCACGCTATTCTTTATCTGGGGTGATTGGAATCTGAGAGAAAGCTCATATATATATATATATATATATATATATATATATATATATATATATATATATATATATATATATATATATATATATATATATATATATAATATATATAATAATAAATAATAATAAATAAATAATAAATAAATAAAAACGAAATAGATTATTAATAACTGATAAATAAATCATAAATTTCAATTAACTAATAATTAAACAACTTTAATCAATCAATAATAATAATAATAATAATAATAATAATAATAATAATAATAATAATAATAATAATAATAATAATAATAATAATAATAATAATAATAATAATAATAATAATAATAATAATAATAATAATAATAAATAAATAAATAAATAAAAAATGAATTGAATAATAACTAATAATTAAAAAATTAAATAAATAAACAATAAATAAAAAATAATAAGATAAAAAATAAATAAAAGCAAATTAATTATTATAAAAATTTTCAACAAGTAATTAAAAAGTAAATAATTAATAAATTAATTAATAAATAGTTTTCGATCATAATTTCAAATAATAATAAATATATATATATATATATATATATATATATATATATATATATATATATATATATATATATATATATATATATATATATATATATATATATATATATATATATATATATATATATATATATATATATATATATATATATATATATATATATATATATATATATATATATATATATATATATATATATATATATATATATATATATATATATATATATATATATATATATATATATATATATATATATATATATATATATATATATATATATATATATATATATATATATATATATATATATATATATATATATATATATATATATATATATATATATATATATGATATATAAAATAATTAATAATTTAATATATAAATTAAAATAAAAATTTGTAATGAATAATTACATAAAAATTAATAAAAAAGAAGATATTAATAAATAATAAATGAATAAAATAAATAAATAGCCAAATAATAATTAGTGAATAACAAATCAATAAATTAAAAGTAAAAATAATAAATAGTTAATTTATAACTTATTAATAAATCACAAATAAAAAGTAAATAAAAAACTAAAAAATTAATTAATAACTTATTGATAAATCACAAATAAAAGATTATTAATTGATAACTAAATAAATCACAAATAAAAAGTAAATTACAAAATAAATATTTAATTAATAACTAATTATTAAATCACAAATAAAAGTAAATTAAATAATAAATAATTAATAACTAATTAATAAATAATAAATAAAAACCAATAAATAAACAATAAATAAAAAGTAGATAAAATAATAATAAAATTATTTAACAACTAATTAATAAATAAATAAATAAAAATTAAAAATAGTGAATAATTATTAATATCTAACTAGTAAATCATAAATAAAAAGTAAAATAAAAATAAAAAACTAATTAATAAATTTAATTAATAAATAATATATAAAAATTGATAAAAAATAAATAATAAATTAATAACTAATTACTAAATCAATAAATAAAAGTAAAAATAATAAATAATGAAAAAATAATTACTTAATATATCATATATAAAAAAATAAAAATAATAAATAATTAATTAATAACTAATTCATAATTATTGTTCTTTATTTTTCTACATAATTAAATTTTTCATAATGATAAATTAAAATAATAAAGATTATCAATAAAAAAAAAGGATTAATTAATAAATAAATAAGTACTTGATATTAAAAAATAAATAAATAATTTAAATACGTAATAAATAAATAAAAAATAAAAATATAGTAAACATATATTAATAAAAAAAATAAATTAAATAAATAATAAATAAATAATATAATATAATAAAATAGTAAAAAAATAAATAATTTGTAAAAAATAAATGTATAATAAATATATAGTAAGTAAATCAAGAATTAAATAATAAAAATAAACTTATAATAAATATACAGTAAATAAATAAAGAATTAAATAATTGATAATTAAAAAATAAATGTATATAACAAATATACAGGAAAAAATAAAGAATTAAATACCTGATAATTAAAAAATAAATGTATAATAAATAAATAAAGAATTAAATGCCTGATAATTAAAAAATAAATGTATAATAAATAAATAAAGAATTAAT
>SEYY01002539.1:0-17655 GCA_009176605.1 Armadillidium nasatum
TTCATCATCCATACTTAAAACGGTAGGATATTGAAGAAGGTTGATTAGTTGTTCTTTCTGCTCTTGACTAACGTTAACTTCGTTAATTTTGAACTCTTCAATAATCTTATCACAAGTCCAATAAGCAATGCTTGATTGTTGTGTTGAATCAAGTTGATGCCTATTTATAGAAACCTCTACGTTATCATTTGGTAATGCTGTTGCAGATTCCTAACACTTGTCCTCTTGGTATAAACCTTGAGGTGTCTTTCTTATTGCAGATAGCAATTCGAAACGGTTCTTCGCTATTAACCAATCCGGTTACGATTTCCACTTCTACTTTTTCTGGTGGTTCCACTTTGTCGAAGTAGGAAAGTTGGTTCCTCGACATGCCATTTCGACATCTACGATCTTGAAGTGGTTAGCGGGAATTTCCACATTCCGTTAATGACCTCCCGATAAGTTGATTTCGTTAGGTTCTTGGGTCTGTTGATCATTACCGGTTCTCTGGAAAAGTTGATAAGTTGACATATCGGGTAATAAGTTATTTGCTCGTAGAAGCGTAACTCCAATGACCATGGAGTTATCCATAGCGGAATCTGGAAGTATGTAAAATTCTTCCAAAGTTGAAATATATCGAATCTTAATCTTAAGATTACGAACTCGTGTATAGGAATACGCGCATTTCCAACGCCTGTGACCCTTGCGACTACCGATGGATATCGTTGTATACCATTCATTAATGAAACAGCGCTTTCTTTTATTAAGTTAATCTTCTGCTCCATTATCAATTAAGGAATGGAAACAAGTTCCTGGATAGTCTACTACTTCTACTGCTACCATTAAAGGTTGGGTCTCGCATTTCGAAAATTGTAGAAGTAGGGTTTCACTCTTATTCTCCTTTAAACTACTGGAGGTTTGTTATTAATGGGGGACTCCTACAAGGTGCAGTTAACCCTTCAACCGTGACTGGCCCCTCAGTCACGGGGTCAATTAGTTTAAAGGACGCTCTTGTTGATTTCGCGCCGGCAATCCCCCAGTGGTGTGTTCATCCTCCGTTGATGACCGCCTCGAAGTTCTTCGGTTTGATGGAGAATTACTTTCTCGTCGCGGTTTTCGGTTCTGCCATTCCGGACAATGCTTGCCTACATGACCGTACTGGTTACATACGGGACAATTTTCCGGAAGACGTCGTGGTTGATAATGTGAACACTTGGAGGACAAGTGCCCACTCTTCTTACAGATGGAACACTTGTTGTTGAGAATACAACAAGTGTCCGTTGAGTGCGTAGTTTTATTGCAAAAACTACACCACTGGTTGTTTTGTCGACGTAATGTTTTTCACGCTACGATCATCCGACCGTCCAGAAGAGCTAGAGTTATCGCTATCTTTACGCGGTTTGTCTCTAACGAATTTGGGAGTGCGGTTTCCCGTAGACTTCTTTTGACGTTTTCCGTTCTTTGAAGACTTTTTCGACCTTTTCTCGATCGGCGGTTTGGCATTGGAGGAATTATTCTTCCAACATTTGACCACATCCGTCCACAACTTTTGTTGGGGTCTCGCTTCAGCCACTACTCGGGAAATATCGATCACTTCAGGAACGGGTACTTGGGTATGTCCTTTTAGGTCCTGAAGGTGTCTATCAGCTAGATTTACCAGCTGATCAAAGGAAACTTTGTTTCCCGAACACCATTCGTGATTTCTGAGATAACTAGAGATCTCCTTGTTGATCGAAATTGGTAAGGCTGCAAGAAACACTTGACAGTGTCTCATGCTCTTTACAGGTTTCTGTTGAAGTTGTGGGGTAGGCTTTCTTCGCGAGATCCAGTAAATGGATAGCAAAAATCCTGACTGTTTCATTTTTGTGAATTTTGGCAGTCATAAAGTTTTGAACGGCCCGCTCTTGTTTGACGGTATACTCGTTGGTAAACAATTCTAGTAGACTCTGTTTAATGTCTTCATAAGACTTATCTGCCTTATTTGTCTTCAACAAAAACCATCTTTCAAAAACAGTAAAACTAAGAAATGGTGTCCCACATTTACCATCCTATCCCCTCTGCTATTTAATCTTTACACAGCAGACCTACCCACCCCACAAACCCCAGAAATAAAACTTAGAACATATGCTGATGACATATCCATTACAATAATAAGAGGAGATAAAAGTTTGTTGTTTTCCAAGGTCTATTTTAGTTTTAATCAGTAGCAATACTTATGTGCAATAAGAGTAAATTATATTTTTTTGTTCAGTCTTAAAGTTAAAAATAATATGCCTTGTATTTACAATTTCTCTTTCTACTTGCAGAAGGAAGATTGTTGAAAGAGATTTATTTAATGATAAAGTAAAATAATTTATGATTTATCTTAATAATCTTTTTGTCAAAAAAGTATTTATAGAATATAAGATTTATTTGATAACCGAAGATCAAAACTGAATACTTCCAGGAAATCCACTAGTAGATGGAAATCACCTTTTTTGTTTTCAGAAATCTTTTGATTATTAAAAATAAAATATATATTTCTTTGAAAGGGTATATCTTTACCACAAGTGTCATTTATAATTATAAATAACCATATCTTGGAAAACACGAGATTTGAAATGCTCCTCCCTCTACCCTTATTAAAGGTTAGTTTACAAACCATTTTATCTTATATTTCATAATGAAGAAAACCCATATTAAATTTGAGTTGTGTTTACAAAGTTTTCATTTTTTGAATGCCACTAATCCTAATTCTTTTAATCCATTTACTATAGCTTGCTTGAGCATGTAAATGTGTATTAGTGATGGATTGGATGTCATATTTTGCAGTTTGCGGATGCGAATGTAGAATTTTGGAGGTGTGGATGCGGATGTCAAATTTTCAAAAGTGCAGATGTGGATGTTGAATTTTCAAAAAGTGTGGATGCAAATATCAATTTTGATAATGATGCAAATGCGTATACCATCACTAATACATATATATATATATATATTATTAAAAACTAAGTACAATTTAATATGGCGTTTTATAGTTATAAGTAGAAACCTAAAAGTTTTTAAGTTTTATGTACAAATAGTCAAATATTGATGTAAACCTTGTTCAAGATCAAATATAATTCAATTTCACTATCAAGATGTGAAGCTTCAAGCACAGAACGGAGACTTGAAAACCAGAAATTCCAAAAGGAAAAAGATTGCACAAATTGGCTTTTGGATTCCTGAAAGTATTTGAATAAGGAAAATAGGAATACCTATAAATTTTATATAAATATTTGTATTATCACAAAATAATAATTTTGAAGGAATTTAATTATTGAAGTTTATTGTATATTATACTTTAAAGTTACAATCACACAAGACTTAACAGAGGAAAGAAGGACTACTAACCATAATTTGTTGTTGAAATCAGTCTTGAAATTTCTCAGACGTTCTTTCTAGGCGTTATGAGAAAAGTTGTTCCTTTTCTACTGAGTATGAATAAGTTGTTTACTTCGATTCCTCCTCTTCGTAAAGACTGTAGGTGATTTAGTACTTCAAAGTCGACCTATTTCCACACGGAAGTCTTGACGTTATCCAATTCAGGTCGGGTATTTTTCCAATTATTCATTATGAAAGTAAAAATAATATAAATCCTTAGTAACTTACATAAATGAATGGTTAATAAGAAAAGTAGAAAAGACGACATAGACCATTTAAGGTAAGTGACATTACTTGTTTTTGAGATAAGAGATTGCTTGTTTTAGTCTGCTCTTGCAAATGGGAAATTTTCTTGCTCTTCCTAAATTTATGCCACTTGATCATATGACCGTTTAAATTAAGTTTAATAACTTCTTAGGACTGGAGCTCTTGAAAATAATCATTATTGCGTCTCTTACAGACTAACTTTTCTAAAGTTGAATGATAATGACAACTAAACAGCAGCAAAGTTTTTTGACAATTTAATAGTAAATTTTTTTAGACAACCTGACAGTAGTAAAATTTCTTAAACAACTTGACAGTAGTAAAGATCTTTTCAACTAAACAGCAGAATGATTTTTTTTCAACAAAAAAGGATTTTTGATTTTCCCATGATTAGCAATCCACCTCCCTCATAATCTTGGGTGATTTGTAACAGTATATTAAATTGTAACAATATATATATATATATATATATATATTATATATATATATATATATATATATATATATATATATATATATATATATATATATATATATATATATATATATATATATATATATATTTTAGGGATGGAGTGAAGAATCTGTATCAGTAAAAAATTTACTGATACCGATACCAGATTTTTTAAAGTAACAATCTCATTTTCTTACATTTTTTTAAATATTCAATTTCTTTAACTGAAGAGTGTTCGAATACCAAAAAACATTGTTTTTCTTGATTATCCAAATTTTCAACTAATTAATTACTAATTAATCGTTAATTAAATTTTTTGACTTACATTCTATATCTCTCTAACTACAGATCTGATTTTGTTCAAATTAGGACATTAACTCTTTGAATATAATAGATCAACTTATTATACTTAATTGTTAATTTATTTAATTATTTAATTAAATTATGTAATTTTTTATTAGTATTACAAAATATTTTGCCACGTTGCTTCCCGATAGTTTTGTTTCCAGAACATTGATATGTTGCTTTCCACTAAAAGTGATATTTTGAAATGAACAAAACAGCTTTTCCATTAATTTTCACTCCATTTCCTTCATATCATGTTTTTTTTTCTAAAATAGTTTATTTTTATTTTAGTCCTTCATTTAATCCATTAGTAATATATTAAGACGGTAACCCAAGTAAATTATCTATATATACAGGGTGAGTCGAGAGGAACAGACCAAGCTCAAGGATTGGATTGTACACAGGATAATGTAAAAAATATATGTTCTTATCTAATTTACATTTGTTTTCATTTTATAGCGTGATGACTAGGGTCCGACCGAGGCTGGAATTTTGCCAGGGCCGGGCTGAGGTCTCCCAGATTTAGCCAGAGCCAGGTCGGGGTCTCCCAGATTTAGCTGGGACCAGGGTTCTGGCCATGGTTACCTATTAACTTTGTAAAGAGGTCAAGAGCTCTGAAATTTTAGGTTAAAAAATTAAATATAAATTTAATTGTGGTTTATTTAATTATAAGAAAGGCATAGAATAGCCAACATTCACTTAAATTAATGATATATGCATTTTCTCTGAAAAAAAAAAAAAAAATCAGAAAATTACAGATTTTATAATAAAAAGTACAAAAAATTTTTTTTTTTTTTTTTTTTTGATTCATAATAGTGATTCAACAGGTTTACCTAGGTAAGACCTTAAGTTAAAGTTTGGAAAAATGTAAAATATAAAATTATCAATATAACCTGTATTTATACATTTCATTATTTTATTGCCATGTATCAAACTTGTATCAGTTAGCTACATTTCAAAATTATTATTTTGTTTAAACTTTCAGTCAATATGGTTAAAAGATCAGCTTCAGCAGTATGGGAGTACTTTACAATGTTTCAGGATAGGCTTGAAATAGCTAAATGTAACATCTGCAGTCAGAAAATTAGAAGAGGACATTTGGTGCTACAAGTTAAAAATTTTCAACCAAATCTTTATGGGGCATCTAAAATCAAAACACAAAGATGAACATTCACTAGCTGAAAAGGAGCGGTCAAAAGACAGAAAAAATTAGAAAATTTTTAAAAAGCAAGAAGAAAAATCTTAATTTTCTTATATTTTGTTTGAATTTTTTTTATTATTATTATTATTTGACTGATTGAACTGAAATTTTCAGGGTGTATGCATTTTTTTCCATAGTTCTTAGTTGATTTTGAGCATTTTTCTGAGTCTATAACAGTTTGAAAGTTATTTGGACCCAAAGTTGAAATAAAATGAATAGCGGGGTCAAACCACTGGTCCACATGAGCTGAAAATTTAACTGAATAATCTTAGCCCCAATTTCTTGCATTGGTGAGAACAGATTTTTGATATCACATCTAGAAAAGTTATAAGCACATGAAATTTTTTTTTTTTAAATCGTACTCTTCTACAGAAATTTTTTTTTTTTAAAAATGCTACCTACTAATTTCTTTATTTTTCAATATTGTTAAGAGGAGGGACAGGGCTACAATTTCTTAGTGCATTATTAAATGCTTTTTATTTGAAGATTGATATAGCCTCTCAAACATTGGGAATTTTTGAAATTTGGTCAAAAATATACCTTTTTTGAGAGGCTAGTCTCGAAACCAACGAATGTATCGAATAAAGTATAGAGAGGAATTTGTAGCCCCATCCATCCTCTATGCACTCACAAAAATAAGAAATGTAATAATTGTAATTATTTTTTTTTTTTTTTTTTTTTTTTTTTTTTTGTCATCTGAAAAGGTAAATTTTTTTTTGATAGTTGTTTAGTTTTGGGCTTATAAAATTTTTCCTTATAAAATTTTTTTGATTATAATGTCTGTTACAAGTTTTTGTTGCCAATAGAATTCTGAATATTCAATCCAAATTTCAGGACATTCCGAATGGTGGTTTGGCCCCGCCATTCATTTGAAAAAGGGTCAAATTTCAAAAAAAAAAAAATTTTTTTTGCAGTTATAGACTCAGAAAAACGCTAGAAATAGTTTTTTTTTTTTCACAGGAAAAAAAGCTATATACACTGAAAATTTCAGAATAGGCTGAAAATTTTTTTAAAAAATTTGAAATTGGATTGTCCCCTCAAGTATAATTTGCCATTTTAACCCCTTTAACCCCAGCAGGTAAATCCCAGTTTTCCATGATTTTTTGCTGGGTCTGGGGTCAGTAAAAATGGCCAGGGTTAGCCGGGACCGGGCCCCGGTCAGTTCATAGTGATGACAAACAAAATATCATTCATTAACATTTGGGTTATTATAGTGACAAGGTGTACATTAATCATTCTATTCTTTCAGAAGCATTTGTGAAAAACTTATAATTCTTATCATTTTTTTGCCCAAAAATAACTAATTGTAACCCATGTAAAAATTTCCACTTTTTTTCAAAAAAATTTTAAAAATACAAATATTTGTTCAAATATATTTACAAATATATGAAAATGATCCAAAAAGATTGTATTTTTATTACATACTGTAGCTATTTCAATAAAAAAATATATGCTGAGTATATTTTCTGAAATCCTTTCATTTGTGTCAAAATTTAGAAAAATTTACCTCATTTTATGGTATATACCGCATATATATATATATATATATATATATATATATATATATATATATATATATATATATATATATATATATATATATATATATATATATATATATATATATATACCTTCTGTTGTAGATCAATCAACACTTTAGAAGCTTTTAATGAATCTTGTTTGCTAATTGTATAAGTTCGTCCATTAGTAGTTGAAACCTCGACCTGCAATAAAATATCGCAATAAGACAGTTAATACATCAGCATGATGAGGGTATACAAAAGATGGGTTTGGAACATGTGGATGGAGATATTTTATCTTTACTTCTTGATTTATCAGAATCTTCTCTAATACATATGCTACCCACCATTGATCATTATAAGCGACAGTTACAAAGCCATGTATTTTTTTCTCTGATAAAACTTCCTATTGTTGAGTAACTTTTTCAGTATGTGAAACATTTGATGATGAAAACTGTTTCACTTCTAGAGTAGTTGCTGAAACTGGTTTAAAGTGGTGCAGTCTGTGTGTGCCAGGAATAGTCTTTGCAGTGGAGAATCGCTCTGTGAGAATCTGTTCTTTTTCATGCTCTTTAGTAGTGGAAATGACATTTTATATGTTTAATATTTTCATTTGCAAATCTATGTAGCTGCGCAGCAGTGAGAATTTGGTCATTATAAGGCCGTTGTAAACTAGCTTTGGCAGCTAATCTCTTAATGCTACCTCCAAGACCATCACAAAGTCCTTTTCCATGGCTTGTTGCAAAAAAATTCCATTCTGCCTCAATCCCAAAATCAGATTTATGATGATAAAGATTCAAGAAGTTTTTACAAATTTTGTATTGGGCTGCACAACCATCAGAAAAGTAAATTATTTTTTTGAGTGATGTGAAATTACTTTTCAGGAATTCTACCAAATGCATTTGAAACTGATGTACAGAAACTGTGTTATGAATGTTACATTCTCATATAATAATAAAGTTTAAATGGGAAATATCAGTTTCATTCCTGTAATAAATTACAAATGGATGCAGTGTTGCAATTTGGTTGTTCCAGTGAAAACTCTGAATTTTGTCTTGAATTATAAATAAGTAATTTTCTGAAAAATCACACAAAACAAGAACTTCTCCATTTGTCAATTAATTTTTTGTTTCACAATAATGGGGAGCTTGCATTTTTGTTATAAAATCATGAATTTGGTATTGTTTCAATAGATCACAAAAATGATCAGTAAATTCCTCTACATCCATCTCTATTGATTCCAAATGGGATCGATCTGTATTGGTCCATTTTTTAAATTTTACAATGTCCCTGATGTTTTCAATGAATATGGTAAGCAGTTTCTCATTTTATTCCCCTAAATCTCCACATTGTTTACATTGTCTGAGACAGCAATCTATTGTAGCAGGATTACATTGAGTTATTTAGTTGATACAATCTTGAACCTTTATCATAGGGGTATGATCATTTATAGTTTATTTACCTAGTTCTGCTCCTATGAACATGAGCTTAACATTTTGATGTATTGTACACACACAAACACTGTGTCCCCCAGATGTTCCAGCAAGAACACAATTTTTAGGCCGCAAATCTGCAAATTTACTAAAGCCCACCTTAGCCAATGGATTTCTTTCTTTAAACATTTGGTAAGCCTCCTTTAAATTACATAACAAAAGGTGCTTTTGCAGATGAATTCTTTTTCCTTGACTGTCTATGACACTACAATAATCTTTCTTACCTGGCATTATTCTGCTAACATCTTCTGAAAGATAAAATGCTTTGATATTATTGAACAGCATCCAGTGTTAGTGTTTTTCCTCCTTTTGGATTTGGATCAGCAAGAACACCCAAGGTTTTCTTCAGCTATTTTCTTAGCAACAGATGCCATATACCTTGTTGTTTCAAATTTTAAAGCAAGTTTCTTGTGCTCCAACTTTTGGGCATTACAGTTAGGATTTTTACTTTTTCACTTCTTTTAGTTAATTTATCATGAAATTTATTTTTAAGTTGATCAATTATTTCTAGACTATCTTCAGAACTTGTTGTTTTCTTAATCTGTGATCCTGTAGGTATCTACAATCTGATTACCTAAAACTTCAGAAGTTATAATGATATAATGAAAATTGAAGGGGGTGAGTGTTTTAGGTGGCTAGGTTTTCCATTTTTTTCTTCATTGAAGCTTCTATCTTTTTCATTTTTTTCCTCCCATAGGCCTTTTGCTATATAATCTTTTCTTTTTTTAATGGGAGTTTCCCCTATGTTGGCCAACAATTCATTCAATATAGAAAACTCATGTTCTTTCAGGTTGGCAGAATCTGATGAAGATTCATTACTTTCTGCGCAGTCATCCTTGACATAATTTACAGGTCTAACTCCACTGCTACTTGAATCTGTCAGATAATATTAAACTTGCATAAATGACTGATATTTCTTTTTTAGATGAAAATTCAAGAAATTCTCTGCACTGTTTACAAAGTCTGTGGTCAATTGTTAGTTTTAATTCTGGAAACTTTTTTATAAGTTCAATTGAAATTATTTTTAAACTTTTTTCATCACTGATCTTTGTGGCGTAACAAAGGATCTGAACATTTGTTTTTTAAATTTAATTTGTCTAAGTTAATTATAGGAAAATTAAAATTTTAATTTTAGATATTTAAAATAAATTAGGTACCTGTTCTTTATAATCTGAAATGGATAAAAATATATATATATATATTATATATATATATATTCTAAAATCTGTGATTCATCTCAAATTGGGCATCTAAATTATTCAACATTTGTCCATCTTCAATTTCTGTACAACAAATGAAGTGACAAAAAAGAAATTTTAGTATCATTTTAAAGCTGATTTGAAGTTTGTACATCATGTTTCTTGCTAAAAAAGGCTACTACCTAACCTTTGAAATCTAAATGTGATGGTAATTGTATTTTTACAAAATATTTATGAAATTGCATCAAATACTTCAATTTATATTTATTTGTTAAAAATCAAGTTTTTGCTGGCCACTCATATTTTGTGTATTCACCAATACCCTGAGGTATTATCTTCCAAGTTTGAAAAAATTTGGAGAATATATATTTTTTTTTTTACAAAAGGTCAAAGGTCAAGGTCAAGTTCCCACTTTTCACATTTGAGGTTTTTAACATAACTCATTGGAAAGATCTATTCAAGTCCTTTAAAATAAAACTAAAAACACTGTTTTATCATGAGTAGTTTCTGAGTTACAAGATTTTTAAAAATAAGGTAAATCAAAAAAAGGTCAAATTCTGAACTTTGACTTTGTTTTTCGGAAACCAAAAGTCATAGAGCCCTAATATTTTGGAAAACTCAGTTTGGTATGATTACCTAAAACTTCAGAAGTTAAAATGAAAATTGAAGGGGGTGAGTGTTTTAGGTGGCTGAAATGACATGGAATGACCCCACCTTTTTTTATGGTAATATTTTCCTGAAGATGATTGAAGATTCTGGGACCAATCCCTTGTACTCCTAATAAAACCACTGGTTTCAGGCTGTATTTATTTAAGATGAAAATGATAGAAAAATAAGTTTCACTTATAAAGTTAAATTTTCCTAGCTGCCATATTAATTCCCTCTAGCCTGAAGCGCTCTTTTCATTGCTGTTTATATTTTTAATTTTTTCTTCTTCTTTTGTAACCATTAGGTAAGTCAAAAATTAATACCTAACTTTTAAAAAAAATTATATAAATAATATATATATATATATATATATATATATATATATATATATATATATATATATATATATATATATATATATATATATATATATATATATAGACAGTAAAATACCCCATAGGAAATAAAAACAAAAACAATTAAAATTGGAGCAAGGCTTTCGAGGAAGGGTGGCTATCCCTTCGAAAGCCTTGCTCCAATTTTAATTGTTTTGTTTTTATTTCCTGTGGGGTATTTTACTGTCTAAAATTTAAACACGGTTATAGTGTTTTATAAATATAATATATATATATATATATATATATATTATATATATATATATATTATATATATATATATATATATATATATATATATATATAGTGTAATAAAGCAGTAGGCTTGTATGCTACAGCAACATTCCATCAATCAGTTAGGCCTGTATCACATGGCAAACTTTGGTCATTCAGGTTATGATAAGTCAAACAAAGTACCCTAGAAAACTAAATAATAATAATAGGCGTAAATAAATAAAAGCTAAATAATAATACAAATGTCAAAAACTTTGCATTGATGCATCAATGTTTTGATATATATATCAATATTTCTATATATTAAATGTTGTAGTACATTGCAGAAAAATAACAGAACAGTTGAAGGAAAAATATGGCAACCTGGTATTCAATTGGTTTTCTTATTTTTGTACAAACAAAGGCTAGTCGAAGAACAGTTACGTCATCATTCAGAGTAAAAATATCAGTTTTTTCTTTTTTTTAAGTTTTTCTTTTTATTATATATTTATATTACACTTTTCCATGAAAGAAAATTATAGGTAGAATGCATTTAAACATATTTTCAATATAGTGAAAAATAGAGAGGTTTGTGCCAGATCGAATTATTACCTTTGTAGGAGTGAAATTCAAACCAATGTCTCTGATCAGCACTTAACATCCTCAGGCCAACCTGCACCCTATTCAAAGCCACCTCCAATTCTGAATCTGACACCCACAATGCACAATTATTTGCATACATTGAATACTTAACACTTCTCACATTCTTTAAAGATATTGTTTATCATAATGGAAAAAAAATAAAAAATAAGAGTTGGAATGAGGACACTCCCCTGTGGAATTCCAAATTCAATGCATAAGAGCTTTGATTGCTTATTTTCAAGGTGTACCTATATTTTCCGATCTTAAAAGAAATTTTTTAATACATAAAGATTCACCCTCAGTCCCTATTTATGCAATTTTGACAATAATCCATGATTCCAAACAGTGTCAGATGCCTTCTCTATATTAAGAAAAACCCCAACCAAATACTCATTTCTCAAAAAATCTTCTTGAATATCACACTCTAGAAGCATTAAATTGTCAATAGTAGAAAATTAGAGCAGGATCTTATGAGGTTGGTAGGTAACTTACTTTTGTACTTTTGTAATTTTAACATGCTCTTCACCAGCTTGGGCACTGGCATGTGCTACCTAAATTAAATTGGTGCCACACAAAATTATTCTACTTAATTAAATTTACCTAGAGTGTTCACTAAATGAATTCATAAAGTTGTATATTTTTTAAATAATCAAAAATATAAGATTATGGAAATGACCAGGAAAGTAGATTTTCCAAAGTGAAAGACAATGAAAGTCCATCACATATGCCTTTCAGAAGTACTCTTTGAGGATCCAATATAGGACAATCTATAAATATATGCTTAATAGTAAGCTTCTTTTGGCAATGTACACAAATTTTACAGGGAGTATTGTCAAAAGAGTGGATGACAGTAAAAAAGAGCACAATCTAACCAAATTCTCGCCAAGATAACTTGATTTCTTCTTGTATAATTATAAGTATTTGACCAATCCTGAATAAGTGGTTTTATATTCGGTAAATGACCCTTACATTGACCCCACTCCCTCTGCCACATGGCAGTGCAAATCCTCCTTATCATTATATTGAATTCTGTTGTAGAATACTTTACATATACTGGCAATCCCAATATGCAAGCATCTTTGGCCGCCATGTCAACTCGATCATGCAAATCAATTCCAATATGTCCAGGAATCCAAAAAAATTCCATCATTCTATTATGCAATTCCATAATTAACATTTGGATTTTATAAATTAAAAAATGTGATGAATTTCCTTCCATAGCTCTCATTGCAGAGAGAGAATCTGTAAATATTGCAAGTTTGGTATATGGTTTGGTTTTAAAATTGAGTAAACTTCTATATATAGCATATAGCTCAGCTGTAAAAACTGAGCTGTAGTATGGCAGTTTTGAATTGAGAAAAATTCCCATTATACAAGAAAGCACATCCAGTATTATCTCCATCCTTTGATCCATCTGTCAAACAAATATTGTAATTTTCATCTTTTAAGTATCGCAGTATCTCATTGAATCTTCTTTTATATACAATATGTGCTGTACCCTGCTTGGGAAATTGACTAAAATCATAATTAAAGTTGGTATTATTCCATTTATGAGTATGTCAATGGAACAATAGCTATATCCTCCATTGGCAAATCAAAATTACTACATAAGTTCTTCAATCTCCCCATACAAGGAAGAGCATAAGGACGAAGCAGGTAATATTCATAAACATAATAGTTCAGAAGTTCTTGTCTCATAGGATGATCATGCTTTGACAGACGTGAACATATGTATTTTAAACCCAAATATTTTCTTCTATAAGACAAAGGTATTATATGAGCTTCCTGCCTCTAAATAATCAACTATAGTACACTTGAGAGCTCCAATTGCTATTCGTATTCCCTGATACTGTACTCTATCCAATTGTAAAGATTTTTCTGTTGTTAAAGAATCATATACAAAACTGCAGTAATCGATTCAGGATCGAATGAGACATAAATATGCAATAAAAGTCTTCTATCTGCACCCCAAAATTTACTACCAAGATATTTTCTTAGGGTAATGGCTTTCTTAGCTTTACTTTTGAGATAGCGAATGTGGGAATTCCATATTAATTCTTTATCAAAGTACAACCCAAGAAATCTATGAGATATTTTATAGTTTATATATTTTCCATAAAGAGTCAAAGAGGGAAGTATGTCCACAGAACATTTTGTGAAAATCCCTGCATTTGTTTTATCTACTGAGAATATTAAACCCCATGTTTCTGATCACTTCTCCAAAACATAAAGAGCCCCTGCAATGCTTCACTCACCAATTGGAGATCAGAACCAGACAACCATCATCATGCACAATCATCTGCATAAAGTAAATATTGTATTTGAGGTGAACACTCCACAAAAAGATCATTTATCATAATAGAAAACAATATTGGACTCAATATGCTACCTTGTGGCACACCACACTCCAGTTAAAAAATTTCTGACACTGATTGTTCCACTTGTACTTGAATTTTCCTTTGTGTCAAAATTTTTTTTAGAAATACTGGTAAATTACCTCTCAATCCCAGAGAGTGTAGTTTTTCCAACAAACCATGTGTCCAAACAGTTTCATATGCCTTCGATATATCAAGGAAAACTGTTATCATTTAATTACATTCAAGAAAAGTTTCCTGAATACTTGCTTCCATGATGTGTAGAATTTTAAAAAAAAAACCACTCTGATAAGGAGTAAGAAAATTTTTTGAATTCAACAGCATCATCAGTCTACCAAGGACCATTCTTTCCATTATCTTACACAAGCAACTTGTTAGAGCAATTGGTCTATGAGTCTTTATCAAATGCTGGTTTTCCTGGTTTCAGTATTGGAATCAACAAGGACACCCTCCAATCATCAGGAAACAAATTATTCGTCCATAAATAATCAAAATGTAAATTCATTTTGCTGGACGAATTCAATTGTTGCAAAAAAGAATACATAAAGTCTCTCCCAGGAGCAGAATTTGGTTTTGTAATACAATTAAGAGAATCCTTCAATTCTTTAAACGTAAAAGGTCTGTTATACCACGAATGCTGTCCTCCTTCAAAGTTTATTTCATGAAATACAAAAGGTTCTGTAAAGGAATGAATACTACTAGTTCTAGCGAAACCCACTGCCAATTCCTCTCATACCTGTTTAGATGAAGCAATTATGTTTCTGAGAAGATCGTAAAATGATTGGAGAACTCTCTGTAGGCTTAAAAAAAGCTTGAACTCTTTTCCATACTCGTTTTAATTTTATTTTATATTTCAGAGGCTCAATCATTTTCTTAAAGGAATCCCTTTTAGCTTGCTGGTTGGTAGGTAAAGTCTATGGGCTGGCCCGCTTCTAGGAAAGAGTGCAGTGTTGCCAACTTTATAATTAGAATCATAGAATCATAAAAAATAATGCTAGAATTCTGTTAAAACCATAGACTTTAAAAGTCTATGGTTAAAACCATAGGTTAAAACAATATATTGGAGATTTTTATGATTTTTTTATGTTTAAAAAAAATCAAGGGTGGGGATTTTTACATTTTTTTTTATATATGAATGCGAATTCTGGATTTTTTTATTTCTTTTTATATATGAATAAAATTTTCATTATTTTTTTTATTAGTAAGCTTATTCGCCTAGGTAATAATTAGTAATTAAATAAAATAAATATCCTTCCATTATTTAAATTATGATTTTTTTTTTTAAAAAATTATATAATTTATATAATATATATATATATATATATATATATATATATATATATATATATATATATATATATATATATATATATATATATATATATATATATATATATATATATATATATTATATATATATATATATATATATATATATATATATATATATATATATATATATATATATATATATATATATATATATATATATATATATATATATATATATATATATATATATATATATATATATATATATATATATATATATATATTATATATATATATATATATATATATATATTATATATATATATATATATATATATATATATATATATATATATATATATATATATATTTATTATATTATATATATATATATATATATATATATTATATATATATATATATATATATATATATATATATATATATATATATATATATATATATATATATATATATATATATATATATATATATATATATATATATATATATATATATATATATATATATATATATATATATATATATATATATATATATATATATATATATATAATATATAATATATATATATATATATATATATATATATATATATATATATATATATATATATATATATATATATATATATATATATATATATATATATATATATATATATATATATATATATATATATATATATATATATATATATATATATATATATATATATATATATATATATATATATATATATATATATATATATAATATATCTAGTTGGCAATTTATGGTTGAAGTTGCTTAGATGGTAGGCGTAAGAAAAATAATGAAGGCTTGATGGTGTTCTTAATTTTTATACAAAAAATAATGATTCTGAATGGTTCAACAAGAACAATGGCATGAACAATGACAAAAACCCTATCTAATGTCAGCCTGGTAATACCCAGAGAAGGAAGCAGACTTCATTGATGACTGGTATTTATCCTGCAGTGTATATGTTCAAGCAGCACTTTCTGATGTGATAAAGATACCCTGAATGACACTGTGCTGGTAAACAAAATATTGCTTGAGGTGCAATATTAGTGGTAATTGTATGTTACACTGTAATGTCTGATAAACACAAGTTGATGTTGCAAAAGACGAAGTTGATTACAGTAGTAACGAAAATAGGAAAAATACACGCTGATCAACAAAAAATAAGTAGGTAGAAAAAGGCGCTAGTCTAATAGCCACGTCCGCAAATATAAAAAAGAAGAGGAAAAACCACAGTATAAAAATATATAGTAAAGTGCGGGAAGCTCTGCGGCTACAGAACCCCCCTCCAAAAGTGGCAGTGGTTAGAGACGAAAGCGAAGAGGTGGTCGAACAGTTCTGCCATTCTTTGTTCGACGTAGAATAGCAGGGCGAACCGCAGGTCCACTAGTCGAAGAAGAGGGAGAAGAACCAGAAGAACGCTGTGAAGAAGGCGGTGCAGGAGGTGAAGGGGGTGGTGGAGGCGAGTCAGTAGAAGAAGAAGGAGGAGTAGGAAGAGTAGGAGAGGAAGGGCGATCTGGCACATGTGGTGTTGGAAGAGCGAAAGGAATGAGAAGAGGAGACTCTTCAAAATCATCCGGAGGATCCGGGGAAGATTCGAAAAAGGCAGGTTTAAGCCTATCGATGGAGAAGACTTCCGTCCGACAAGGGAGCTGAAGAAGGAAGGTCTTCTCCCGACGACTTAAAACCTTGTAAGGCCCCAAATATCGAGCTTGCAGCGGAGCTCGATGAGAGTCGAGGCGTACGAAAACATGTGTACTATAAAAACTGTTTATATGCTTTCACCAATTTATCTGTGTATATATTTTATCCTACTTATCTAGTGTATTATTTTGTCTATAATTTAAGTTCTCATTGATTGAAGTTTGTGGAGTCGTTGGTTTGTTTTTTGTATCGATATGTATTATTTTGTTGTTCAACCAACTGCTCCATAACACGCTCTCACTTTTAAAAATTCATGGTAATGTCTAGACGTCAAAAATGTAAGTTCATTCGCTTGTTTATCAAGTTCTCAAAATTCGAAGAAATAGGTATGAGTTATATATTTTCCTTTTTTCTAATCTTTCTAACTGTCATATCTATTGCCTTCTACTCAAAATATAACTGCTTAATGTTCTTAATTATATGGAATTCGTATAAGAAGGAACTTCAAGAAGAAAACCAACTTTTTGAAAAAGTTCAATAGTAAGTCTTCTCTCCTTTTTTAATTGTAAA
>SEYY01002540.1:5000-7500 GCA_009176605.1 Armadillidium nasatum
TTCTTATCTCTGTATCTTGTCCTGTCTCTTCAAGTCTTTCGCAAGAACGGCCCACGCCTTCGATAAGGAGACGTTTCTGGCATTTCGGTGCCATTAACTGGTCTGACTTGCGGTTGTACTTTTCTGATTTCCCATGGAATGATAACTGTTTCCGTGGGAGGGGTCCCACAGAGTGCGCAGAGCGCATATCCGAGGTGATTCTCTCTGGCATGGAGGAATACATTCCATATTTTTTCCCTTCTACTAAACCTATCAAACCTTTGTTTAACTCTGCTTGTTCTCGCGCTATCCGTTGCAGGGACGGTGCCTTCAGGAATTACTCTCGTCTTCAAACTTCAGAAACTCATGTAACTTATAGTTTTTCCCGGAATCTTGCAAAATCTGTTCTCAACAGCACCAAAAAAAAATTTCTCCTCGGAAAATGCAATAGTCTTTCTGGTTTCTCTTCCTCTAAACCTTTCTAAAAAAAAGACAATTCTAACTTTCTCTTTCCCTCCTCTATTACCTTCTGACGGCGAAACTTCTGTTTTGCCTTCTTCTAAAGCTGAAGAACTCTTCTCTCAAACTTTTTTTGCCTTTTAATTCAACTTTAGAAGATGCCTCATCTATTCCTCCTCCTTAAAACCTCTCTAGCTCATTTATGTTTAAAATTGTAATTTCTTCTAAAGATGTCAATTCTGCTCCCTCTGAGCTCAACACTAGAAGACGTACGTACCACCTCTTGTGGTTCTTTACCCTGCTTTGGTAAACTATTTTTTCTCTGTCTTTTTACTTCAACCTTCCCTTCTTTCTGGAAAGAAGGGGACCCACTCAGCTCTCTAACTATCTTCCTATTTTCTAAACTCTGTTATTTCTAAAGTTTTCGAATCTAAACTTAACAGGAAGATTTGGAAGCATCTCAAATCTTCTAATCTTATCTCTGATCGGCAGTAGGGTTCTAGAAAAGAACGCTCTTCTGGTGTTCTTTTTTTCTCTCTCTCTTTTTTCTCTGACTCTTGTTGTTCCGCTGTTCTGCGTTTCGGTAAATCTTTTACTGTAGCACTGAGCATATCGAATGCCTTCCATAAAGTCTGGCACAATTCTTTAATTCCTAAACTTCAATATTTCGGAATTTATCCATTTATCCGATTTCCTTTCCGGTCGTTCTATATCAGCTGTTGTAGACGAACACCGTTCTTCCTTTAAGTTTATTAATAGTGGTGTTCCTTAGGGTTATGTATTATCCCAAACTCTTTTTCTACTTTTCATTAATGACCTTCCTATTACTTCATTACCTACCCACTCCTATTCCGATGGCTCCACTCTTCATTACTCCTTTCAGTTTAAAAGACGTTCCTATCCAGCAGTTAATTGATTCAAGGAGGATGGCCTTGGAGCAACTGACCTCTGATATTTCTCGAATTTTAAATAAGGACTGAGAAAACATGGTCGTTTTCAATTCTTCTAAAATTCAGTTTCTCCATCTTTCTACTCAAGATAGTCTTTCACACAACTATTACAACTTCGAAAACTTACAACTCAAACCTTCATCTGTCCTTAATATTCTCGATGTTTCTTTTTCTCGTTATCTTTCTTGGAAAAACCCCATTACTTCTCTTTCTTAACAAGCTTCTAAGAGGTTGGGTGTCCTGAGGCGCCTACAGAACTTCTTCATGCTACCCAAGTTGCTTGTTCTTTATAGGGGTGTTGTTCTCCTGAGTATGGAGTATGCTTCCCTCATTTGGGGTGATAAGATTCATAGAGTAATACTGCAAAAGGTACAGTCTAGGGATTTTCGTCTTATCAACTCTTTCGCTCCCACTAATCCTCTCCAGTCTCTTTCAGTCTGTCGAATTTTTGCGTTACTCTCTAGTCGCATAATTCCTTCACTGAGAAGGGCTCGTGCGACATATCTTTTTAAACAGTCTCATCCTTTCTCTTCTAGCTCTGTGACCCCAGACTTAACAGCTATGCCCAATCATTCATGTAGTCTACTGGTAAAGTCTTGAACCCATTCCCTTTATCTGTTTTCCCAACTTATTTTAATTTGCACACTTTGCCTTTTAAATTGACCTGGGATATTTCAGCCATTAATTGACCATGATTCCGACATTCCCCCCAACTCTGGTGGAAATTGGTAGGCTTCTGACCTTTGCCCACCAGAGAATATATATATATATATATATATATATATATATATATATATATATATATATATATATATATATATATATATATATATATTTCTTCTTTACCCCATTTCAAAGCTAATATTGAAGAGAGTAGACAACTGGTTTGGGGGACTGGAAGAAGAGGGGATACAATTAAGGATAGGTAGAAATGGCGATGAAAAGATATGTCTAGAAGCGCAAATAAAAATTATAGAATGAATAGTACGTAAGTAGTATTGCCAAGTAAATAAAGCTACTTAAAAAACTACAGTATACAAACAGCTAACTCATTTCCATTTATTACTTGATTTTTAAGATAAATAACAGAGATTTCATTAAAAATATTTTTA
>SEYY01002540.1:10000-12500 GCA_009176605.1 Armadillidium nasatum
TATAAGTTCCATAAGTTTTTGAAGCTTGACGACGACTGTATTCCTGAAAGCAATATTGCTTTCAACGGATAACAATTGAACTGGAAAAATTAAATTATAATTTA
The DNA here is from genome assembly GCA_009176605.1 of Armadillidium nasatum. NCBI lineage: Eukaryota > Metazoa > Arthropoda > Malacostraca > Isopoda > Armadillidiidae > Armadillidium > Armadillidium nasatum. The sequence goes on from SEYY01002540.1 coordinate 10,105, forward strand.
TAATAAGACAAGTTGCATGGAAAGCAAAAAAAAAATGTGCATCACCAAGTTGTAGTTCATCACCTCGGTTATACGCTTCGATAAATCCCTCTCACCGAATCGTTAATCATTCCAAAAGAAAAAATCTAAAGTTAGAAGCACCGATCTTTTAAAAAAACGTTTCATCACCGATAACTATGGTCACTTCTGTCAAAAACTAGAAAAGACTGAATTAGAAACAGAAACGAGAAGATCGTAACAATCCAGAAGAGGAAGAATATAATAGTAGAAGTTTAATAGAATAAGCTGAATTAAAATACTGTAACCTTAAATAATCAGTAATATAGGAAATGAATATTTAGAAATAAAGAAAAAATTATTAATACCTTCATTATTTATTTATAATTTTTTATCTTCAAAATCTCTCCTCTCTTTCTTGTGAAAAATCAAAGAAGATTTTAGATAAAACCAATCAAACAAATAAAGACAAATTTTGAAATCAATGTTTATTTCACTCAATTTTTAAATCTATTTTTAAAAAAAAGTTCACACGTTAAAAAAAATTTATTTACATTTTACTTATGATTCTAAATCTCTTGAAAAATCAATAATTTTTGTCAACAAGAAGGAACAAATTTCATCGACATCGTTAAAAGAAATAAATCCTTCTGTCCCATGATCGCAGTATAACTGGATATCTTCATTACTAGAATTTACGTTCAAACATAATATACACAATTTTTTGTTTAATACAATCTGTGTAGAAATCACGCAATGCATCAATAAATGTTTTTATTCTTAGTTCATCATGCAAACACAAGAGTGATATATTCTCCTCTAAAAATTCTTCCTCACTCGTCCTGTAATCCAAAGAAAATTCAGCTATTTCTGGCAATTCGTCCAACAGTAATTTTCTCTTTATAACTAATGTCTCTTCGTCAGAACAACCAAGATATTTTAAAAGTTCATTTAACCAGCTAGGATATTCATACATGATGAGGGGTGAATATACAAAGTCTATCTCTGATAAAATTTTTCTTTTCCACTCTTCAATTTTGTCATCGGTTTTTAGCAACAACTTCAAAATCTTATTTCGACAAAATTGAGTTTCTTCCTTAAAATCTATGAACAAAAATTCAATTCCTTCCCAGTGAGTTAGCTGGTAGAAAATTTCAGCTCTTAACTCTTCAATCTCATCAGTTCCCACAATCCATTTAAAGAATTCATCGTCAACAATTTTTATGCTCTCCACCGAATGGAGAATCGTAAAAAAAATTTCCAGTGAACAATTTTTTTTAAACTTCCTACAAGTCTCTTCATCTATATCCATAACCTTAAAGAAAAAATCAGCTATTTTAAAACGACCAAGAGAACATAATTTATTGCAAATCTGTCTGCTTTGAATTTCAAAGATATTTTTTTTCTCAATTGGAGATGCCTCTTTTAAAATTAAATAAACATTGTTTAAATCATCAGATGTAAAATTTGATATGGAGAACAATTGTTCTATTACATTTTGCTGAGTACTTCCATGAAATTCTGATTCATTACGAATAATATACCTTTTAAGGCGAGATGGACTTTCAATCCAAAACTCCTTTAGTAATAGGCGCGAATTGTAAGACCAATATATACATTCCTCTTGAATAAAAGTAATAATTCGAAATATTAGTTTTTCAAAATCGTTTTCTTCCAAGCTCTCGAACATTAATTTGGCTATTTCCATAAATTGATATTGATGTGGCCAATGTAAAAAGCAATATAGTATATTAAAAGTTAAATCTTCTTTAATTAAAACATCTTTTAATTCTTCTTTCGTCATCAAACTTATAAAGTACTGAATAAGATTGTAGTGAGCCGCAAAGTCATTCGATAAGAGGGAATCGAATGATGCTCCATCTTCGTCCAAATAATTCGCAATCCATCTCATACACTTACAAAAAGAATTATAAATAACTTTTTTTATCTCTTTTATTTCCATTTCACTCTTTTTAGATTCTTCTTTTAAACCAAGAATGAACTTGACTGCAGCTACATTTTTGTTTTCCATACCATATGAGAAAGAGTTTACCTTAAATTTATGAGTTATCGAAGGCTGATTTTGAGATGAAGCATATCTAGTTTTATCAAGATATTCCGACCACATTACAGTCGGCGTATTGGGACTAAGATTACTAAGCATATCTTTAAAACCTGGTTCATTGTTTCTCAATTCTTCATATAAATTTAGAATATCATCTTCCATAAAATAATGGCAAGAAATTTTGTATTTGAGGAAAATACTCAAAGTTGGTTCCTTTATCAATTCTCTTGCCGCTTTTTCTTCATCAATAAATAATTTTGATGTGAAGAGAGAACTTTTCATAAAATCTTTACTGAATTCCGTTTGTATACCGAAATGTTCTTGAAGATTATCT
>SEYY01002540.1:15000-25817 GCA_009176605.1 Armadillidium nasatum
ATATATATATATATATATATATATATATATATATATATATATATATATATATATATATATATATATATATATATATATATATATATATATATATATATATATAAAACTTTGGGGAGGACGCAGCACCATTCAATTACATGAAAGTACCCCTCCACACTGGGCTTAACCCATGGGGTGATGGGGTGGGCTACACCATTCCGTTTCACTCCGTTGCCCTTTTGATTCGTTCCTTTTCGAGTTTCATTTCGTCAAAGGGTCTCTAGTGTACGCTTGACTCACATTGGAGGTCTGTGCTACCACAACTTTTTTCTCTCTTCACATGTATTCTACAAATTTACAAACGTTTACACGTACATTACCTTTTAAAAAAATACAAAGTAAAACTGCCTTATAGAAGCTTGGATGGGTGGCTTCTAAATACAGCCTCTCATCCATCCCTTCCCCAATCACCACTTGGGAGTTGGTGGCCTCCGGTAATGGGGTTGGTGCCACCAAGACTTTGAAACCGACTTGCCCTGGTGCCCGGTCTTCTTTTTTCTTTAACTTCTGCAACATTCGCGGTCTCTGTTCTAATTTATACCACATCTCTTCTTATAGACTATTTTCTTGTTCCTAACTGAAACTCAGGTGTTTGAGTGCTCTGACAGCAAACCCTACTCCGTTTCTTCCTACTGTGTCTATTCTCAATTTTTTTGCCAAAGGCGTATGTTGCGCATATGTGCGCAACAATGTTGTCTATTCTTGTGCCTCTAATTTGGAGTCTTCTGAATTCTCTACTTTTTGGCTCAAACTTTCCTGCAACTCTACAACTAATTTCTTTGTTCTTTCTATTTATTTCCTAATTCTAAAGACTACAAAAAATTTTCCGACTATCTTAACTCCAAAATAGAACAGATTCTTTCACCTCCTTTCTCCGAAATCATCAGCTTAGGAGATTTGAATGTTCAGCACAGCCAATGACTTTTATATAACTCTCATGATCCAGCAGGTGAACTCGCCTAACACTTTTCTATCCAGAACAACCATGAGCAGTAGATGCATCTCCCTAACCGTATCCCTGATCGCCTTGGTGATAAACCTAACCTACTTGACCTTTTCCTAACTTCTTATCCTTCCCTTTATCTGTTAAATTCTTTCCTCCTCTGGGTTCATCCGATCACCTTCTTATCTCTGTATCTTGTCCTGTCTCTTCAAGTTTTTCGCAAGAACGGCCCCCGTCTTCGATAAGGAGACGTTTCTGGCATTTCGGTGCCACTAACTGGTCTGACTTGCGGTTGTACTTTTCTAATTTCCCATGGAATTATTACTGTTTCCGTGGGAGGGGTCCCACAGAGTGTGCAGAGCGCATATCCGAGGTGATTCTCTCTGACATGGAGGCATACATTCCATATTCTTTCCCTTCTACTAAACCTATCAAACCTTTGTTTAACTCTGCTTGTTCTCGTGCTATCCGCTGCAGGGACGGTGCCTTCAAGAATTACTCCCGTCTTTAAACTTCAGAAACTCATGTAATTTATATTTTATCCCGGAATCTTGGAAAATTTATTCTCAACAGCATCAAAAATTCTTTTCACTGCAGAAAATGCAATAGTCTTTCTGGTTTCTCTTCCTTTCGCCCTTTCTAGCATTTTGCAAAAAAAAAAAAAAATAATAATAAAATAATAATAATAATAATAATAATAAAAAAAAAAATAAAGCAAAACAAAAAATTTGACAATTCTAACTTTGCTTCTTTCTCTTTCCCTCCTCTATTACCTTCTGACGGCGAAACTTCTGTTTTGCCTTCTTCTAAAGCTGAAGAACTCTTCTCTCAAACTTTTTTTGCCTTTTAATTCAACTTTAGAAGATTTTCGATTTTTAAAACTCGAAAACTTTTTTCCCTTTCGTTTCTCGGCTTTTAAAATATTTTTTTCGTTTTTTTTTTTGTTCTACAAATAATGTAAATTTCGTTACAGTCGGCTGGGGTAGATATACTTAAAAAGATCATATATATATATATATATATATATATATATATATATATATATATATATATATATATATATATATATATATATATATATATATATATATATATATATATATATATATATATATATATATATATATATATATATATATATATATATATATATATATATATATATATATATATATATATATATATATATATATATATATATATATATATATATATATATATATATATATATATATATAGCAGGGAAATAATTTAAGCAATATCCTAATCTAATCTAAACAAACCTAAATCTACCTAACCTAATATTTTAACATTACTAAACTAAATTATATCTAACCTGAGCTAAGAAATATAATATTAATTAAAGCACTGTCAACTAAACAATAAAATTTAATATATTTATTATTAAAAAAAAAATTTGTAGTTAAAATTGTAAACAAGATCACACACACACACACACACACACACACACACACATATATATATATATATATATATATATATATATATATATATATATATATATATATATATATATATATATATATATATATATATATATATATATATATATATATATATATATATATATATATATATATATATATATATATATATATATATAAAATGAAAAAAACAAAAAATTACTCTAGATAGTTTAGTAGTAGGGCTACCATCTGAGGAATCATGGATAAGGCCCCAGAGTGGGGTCCCCTGCCCCCTGGGGCGTAGCCCCAGGGTACTTTTAGCCCTGGGGCGAAGCCCCAGGGTATTTTATGATGCTTTTAAGTAAGTGCCCCAGAGAGTATTTTATTATCCTGGGACATAGTCCCAGGGTGTTGTATTGCCCTGGGGCGTAGCCCCAGGGTATTTTTAAGATGATATAAGACTTCCATGGTGTCCCCGAGAAAAGTAAGTTATTAATTAATTAATTAATAAATTATTATGTAATAATAATTATTGAATTCGTGTTAATACACGCGGCCCCCACCCCGCAGGGGATTATTATTATTATTATTATTATTATTATTATTATTATTATATCCAAGGTCAAAATCCCTCCACCAATCAGGGGTCCGGGATCCGCGGGGAGTTGTCAAGGGGTGGCGCGCGCGCGTCGAGGTCCACACACGCCGGGGGTCGCTTGTTAAAAAGAAAACCCCGATGGAATAGGGCTTGCCCTATTCAGATCTTCATTATTATTATTATTATTATTATTATTATTATTATTATTATTATTATTATTATTATTATTATTATTATTTATTTTTTTCTATTATTAAAAAAAAAAAAAAAAATAAAATATAAAAAAAAAATAAAGTTAAAAATGAAAAAAAAAAAATAAAATAAAAATAAAAAATAAATATAAAAAATAAATAAATAAATAAATAAATGGCGTCGGGGTATCCCATGACCTTACCCTTACACAGCTTACCCGCCCCGCATCAACCTTCCTCAGCAAATAAAAAAGTATGAAGTTAGTAATATTCATTCATATATTGGTATATACCAATACTGATGAAATAAATAAAAAAATAATATATATATATATATATATATATATATATCAGGATACCCTATCCATTTCACCAGATACTGTTTATTTTTTCCTTTACCTTTAAAACCTAATATTTTTTCAATTTTATATAAATTACTCTTGTCATCAAACCTAATTTTTTGTACTTCTTGTTTATAAAACCCTCCTTTTATTTGTTCACCATCTAGATCCTTTAGGTAATATAATTTTAACCCGTCTCTGGGAAACTCTCTAATAGAATCTATTTTAAAAACTTCTTTTGACCATCCTGCTTCATACCCCTTCCTGAAATTACCTGCAGTCCTTGATACTCTTACATAATCATCAACTTTAATACCTGTATTGTCTTTTATTTTACGGATATCCCGTTTATCAGGTGAAGGTTTTGTTTTAATCATCTCTAAAGGTGTTTTCTTAATTGTTCTATGATACGATCTATTGTAAGAGTAGGCCAAGTCTTGTAAAATATCAATATATTTAAACGTGTTCATCTTAGTAAAGTATCTATGCATCCTTTCCTTTATAGTTCTTTGCACGCGTTCTACTATAGCCGCTTTATTAGGAGAAAAAGTGTTATAGTACCCCATGTCATAATCAGACACAAGCTCTTGAAACTCGGGCCCGAGAAACTCTGTACCTTGATCAGAATGTATGATAGATGGACGTCTGTTAGTCTCTTTTATAATATCTCTTACTGCTTCAGCTACAGTCTTTGATTTTTTATCTTTTAATGCTTTCATAAATAAGAATCGGGAAAAAACATCGATTACGAACAATATATATTGGAAACCATCATTATATACTTTATATTTATTCATATCTGTTAAATCTATTTGCCAAATATTATCAACATGATAGGCTAGAGTTTTCCGTGTTTTAAATTTTTTACGTACTGGTTTATGCAAAGTAAATGCTTCTTCACCTTCTAAGTAATATTTTATTTCTTTTTTATCAATATCCGGAAACCGGGAGGCAAATTTAGAAAAACCTCCATAACTATAGGGCTCTCTAACATTAAAATAGAATTTATCAACTGCTTCTTTTGCCTCCATATTGAGTAATGACCAGAAATATTAATAACATATATATATATATATATATCAGAAAAACAAAGGGTATAAAGACCAGAAAATCAAAAATAATTTTATTATTTAAAATACATTATAATTCAAAATAATTTTATTATTACTTAAAATACATTTTATATTTACATACTGGAAACATAATTCACATATTATAAACATTTTTAAAAGCGTATATATATATTTATATATAAATTGATCACATATATTTTACAAATATTGAAATATTTTTTGCTTTTTTAACACAGCATTATTTTTTAAACCACATTATTTTTTAAAAACACAGTTATTTTCTTAAGACACTTTAACATGCATAAGGTTCTTCTATAGGCCTAAGTAAAAATTCAGTACATGTGATATACTGTTCTAAACTCGATAAGCCTTCGGTAGTTATATAGGTATAAATATCTCTAGGTGAGAAGGCTAAGTCATCTTCGCTGTAATTTTCAGTCTTTATTCGCTCATTCCAAAGCCGTGTAAAACTTTCAACGTCTACCACAGACATCACAGGGGCACACTGGGCGTCGAAGGAATAGTTCTCAGTGTATACTTTATACATAACACCATGAGCCATGTTGATAATAGTATCTAACTTGTCTACGTCGTCTAACCGTTTTGTAATTTCTTCATTCAATTTCATGAATGATGTAATTTTATCCGGACCAGCTATAAAGAATCCTATTCCCGATGGTCTAAATATGCCTTCAGGTTTCGGTCTCCACCAATTTCGTACATCTACAGACGGGATATTATTATGCAGCCCTAATACGAGTGTAAGGCGACTGGTATCCTTCAGGCCACCACCAGAGATTATTATGCCTTCTTCATTGGTAACACTATTAAGGGCATATTTCTCGTTTATCCAGTTATCCACTTCATTAAATATTCTTTTTAAATCTGTAGCTGACATGAATAGAGGCCGATTTCCATCACTGCTAGAGGAAGAACATGAAAAATACTGCTCACTATTGGGTTTTCGTCTAAACATTAAAGTTAATAGACTTTTATCAGGGTGAGACACTTTCCATGATGTAAAATCAGAAATAAATTTGTATTTAAGTGTAGAGACCATGTTCACTATTCAGCTTGTGCTTCACAACTGAGGAATTCTTTCACTGATCAAAATAAGGAAGGTTAAATAAACCTGTGTTTACGGTTCAACGACTATTGCACAACTGATGAAATCTTTTACTGCTCGGAGAGAGGAAGACAAAATAAGCCTAACCTGCCAGGTGTTTGCCCTGAGGCTAATCAGGTGTTCAACCTTTTATTAGGCCTAAGTTAAGCCTAACGCGCAGGTGTTCTTCCTTTATTAGGCCTAAATTATGCCTAACGCGCAGGTGTTCATCCTTATTTTAGGCCTAAGTTAAGCCTAACGCTCAGGTATTCACCTTGAGGCTAATCACGTGTTCTTCCTTTTATTAGGGTTATGGTAAGCCTAACGCTCAAGTATTTGTATCTGTTAACCGTTTCTTTATTACATTAGGCCTAAATTATCAAACCTGTTATGTTAAGCCTAATAAAAGTTACAATTTTAGCCAAACTCTCATAACATCAGCTTGCTTTCTTAATCTTTTAACCGATGGATACGGATTCTTTCTTACACGTGTTCTAGTTAGGCCTAACGGTGGAGTGGTGGATGACGTCATAGCTCTAGGTATGTTTGAGGCTAGAGTTTCAGGTATATCTTGTACATTCTCTAATTCTTCTAATCTATTTGTATTTAGTATTAGACTCCTTGGAAGATTAATATTCCGAAGTTTTCGTTTTATTATAGGCCAACCTGTTACTGGACTTCTACGCCAATTACGAACTAAATCAGAAATTAAGTCTATTATATTTGATCCAGGGATAGGTTTATCATCAATTATGATTTGACCTGTTTTATCCCACACTATTTGATTTTTTAAAGTATTAAATAAAGCAATACCTCTATTCTTCACTGATACAGGAAGACTGTATTCTAAAATAGTTTTCAAATCTTTTTCTTCAGTGTCTTTAACTTCTTTTTCAGGTGTAGATACAGCTTCATTATCATGACCATATTTTTCTTTTAAATCTACTAATTTTTGCAGCATGTCTTGATATTTCGTTCTTTTTTCATGAATATTCATGTTAGAATTTAAAATTGTCATAAGTTCATTTTCAATACTTGTTAGTTGTTCCATTTTAGGTTCGTATAATGTTATAGGTAATGGCTGCTGAATAAACCGTGGCTGACTGGTATGGTTGATTATTATTATTATTATTATTATTATTATTATTATTATTATTATTATTATTATTATTATTATTATTATTATTATTATTATTATTATTATTCATTTTCTCGTAATCTGAGTAAGGAATAACAGCTACTTTTTTCATTATTGAGAAGTTAATAGTTTAGTTAATATCGGGGTTACAATGGAAAATAATAACGGTAGAAATGCTCCACCTGTCTGTAACAGCTTCTTTTTATTTACAAAATTCTTCTTCTTATTTTTACGAATAAGTTTTTTAAGGATGTTGCTATGACGACGTAACTTCTGTTTATGAGACTTTTTTATAGGAATCACGCCTTTTATAAGGTTTAAGCATATTTCACAAATGCATTTAGCGAATGTAGTTCGCCTCAAATATTTTTCTTTTTCACCTTTGCTAAGATTCTTGTAATTTTTTAATAATAGGTAGAAATTTTTTCACTAGTTTAGTCATTCTGGGATATATACAGTTTCAACTTCCGTAGGTAAGATATTTGTACGCAGTAGTACCCTGAAGGTGTTTTTAGGATGAAGGTCGCACAGTAAATAACCGTGAGGCTTTGAAGTCACTTCTTTATATACTTTTAGAAACTCTTTTCGTTGTAAAGGGAACATTTGTGTAGCTAGAACATTTATTTGACTAACATCTCTTCTTTGTCCAAATAATATTAAATATTGAGTATTCAATGACACGTCACGCATGTATTTGTTCTGATGAAATATATTTTGAGTTATAAAGAATACTGTTATATTGAGATGATGAGAAAAAACAGTAAATGTTTCAGATACTTGCTCATTCATTTGATGCATTAGATCGTCCAAGATAATAATTTTATGTCCTTGCACACTCTCCAATGATTTAATGTCGTACAAACCTTCATGAAACTCTATTTTAGAACGATACTCGTTAAATATAGGTTGATAAATACTGTAGCACCATATGATTTTTACAGGAGATTGTTCGAATAGTTCTGTATATTTTAAGATTTTAAGTAAGGTGTAAGTTTTTCCGGACCCTGTAGGTCCTGCTATAAGTCCTGTAGAAGGGGATCTGAACATGATTTTTTCTAAGGTGTTCATTGCAGGGATGTTTATACGTAAATGATATGTTTCATCATTGTTAGTAGTATATATATATATATATATATATATATATATATATATATATATATATTATATATATATATATATATATATATATATATATATATATATATATATATATTATCCTGAAAAAAAGTTAGAACTAGTTTGAAAGTGGGCGGAGCATAAATGAAAAAGGGGCGGGGCTTGGGCATGACCTCTATAAAGCCGAACTCTTCCTGTATACTCATACAGTGTGCTTCAGTCGTTTGCGGAGCTTGCACCTCTCTCTCTTTCAGTGTTCTCACCTTTTAAGGCTTGTGTTATTATCAGTCTTATAAAACTTGTGTAGTGTTATTGATCTTCTTAAATATTTTATAGGTAGGTGTTACTACTACAACTATTACTACTACTACTACTATTATTACTACTACAATTAAGGTAACTTATACTAATAACATTAATTTCTTCTTTTACAGATTTGTGCCAATATCCATAAAACCACGATGATTTCATCCATACTCAATTTCGATGTCGTAACGTCTCTTATGAAAATGTTTAGAGTAAGTATTTATTTTGTAATTTTTTAAATTTTTATTTTTTAAATTTTTATTTTATTTTTATAATTTTTAAATTTTTTATTTTTTATTTTTTATTTTTTAATTTTTTATATTTTATTTTTGTTTAATTTTTTTATTTTTTAAAACTTTACATTGTTTAATTTCATTTTGTTTAAAACTTTACATTGTTTAAATTTTTGTTTTGTTAAAATTATTTTGTATGTTTATATTCATGAATGCTTATTTATAGATCCAACCCTTCTGTTGTGTTGCTGGTGCTTCAAGAGGCGGAAGTGGTGGCGGTGGTGGTGCAGGAGGTAACCAGGGAGATGAAGATCCAATGGCCAACGGATGAACAGGGGAAATAACCCTAATGGTACTGGTTCTAGCGATGAATCCCGTGCACGACCTGATACTTCTAATCACCCTATGAATGACACCTAGCCTCTATGAACGATGACGGTATCGACAATAACAGCGAAGGGAGTCCCATCCTTGACGATTCTGGATCATCCTCTATTACTTCTGAAGGAAATAGACGTGGGGTAAGTACCTTAAATATTTTTATATTTTTTATATTTTTGAGTAAATAGATACTTGAAATGTTTATTCATTACAAACTGTATATTCATGTTTCCTCTTCTTTTTACAGAAAAAACGGCCTTATTATGCTGCTAGCCAAGAAAGTAATGCTGAGGATGATTTTTCTGCTGAGTTTCTGGGCATTAAAAAAGTAGCTAGTACCCGCCGTCAAATGTTGTGGATGTTCACAAGTACAGGATCAAGGTGGATGAAGACAAGGTTTTCAATCGAGGCCATGATTTAGAATCGGCATTCAGAGAAGTTATTCGCAGGATCCTAGACCAACTCACTGAAGACATTGACTACCATGAATATGAAGTCAGGATCTGGTTCACGTTCAATGATGGAGACAGGAACGAGTTCCATGTCAACATACCCTATCAGGAGATAGTGAATAACAATGCCATCGAGTACTTGTGCGCTCGATTAGAAGCTGCTTTTCAATCAGGAGACATGGCTACCTTTAGCGACTTTATTATTGAAGTTCAAGTAGCTCATAATCCATCAGGGAATGGTCCTCTAGTTCCACGGCATGTGAATTTCATTCATCCGAAAGTTATCAACAAACATCTTCTACAAGGTCAGAGAAACCGTGTTCCCGATACAGTTGGATGTGGATTCAAAGCGGTTATCACTGCTAAAAGGTTAGTAACCGAGGAACTTCATAAAATAACAATAGAGCAAATTAAGAAAGAGGCTGAAATATTAGCTGACAAGTGTGGTTTAAATTATGAAACACCTCTAGGTGCAGACAAATTTCAAATTATTGAGAGGGTTTTAAAATGTAGGATTTTTGTATATAGCAGCGACGGGGAGGGAGGGTTGCATGTTGTGTATAGACCAACGATCCAGGATAGAGATACCCCATTATGTATTATAGGATATGATAGGGACACTACTCATTATTACCCCATTACCAACTCTACTATTAAATTTACTTTAGGAAATGTCAATGTTAATAATATAAAAGGTCAATCTTTTGCTCAAAATGCTACTCTTTTGTCACCAATATGGTTTACCATCTTGAGAAAGAATGTGATTTCTATAAATGTAAACAGTGTCTCACATATACATGTTCAGGCAAAAAAGATAATGATGCTGATGAGCTTCTTCGTTGTCCTTTATGTAATAGGTCCTTTTATAATGCTCAATGCTTGAAAAATCATAAAGATAGTGTATGCGAGAAAATAAGAATATGTAATATGTGTGATGAAAAGATTATTGCTGATGCACGTGGTCAATTCAGGCATGATTGTGTAAATGTAAGATGCTCTAAATGCGATGTCAAGTATAACCCTGATAATGGCGCTCATAAATGTTTTATGAAACCTTTAGAAAAGAAAAATGACAAACAATGGGAAAAAAAGAAAGATGTGTTTACGTTTTATTATGATGTTGAAACGTATAGACATAATGAAATAACGAAAGAGAATGGCAATACGGTTGTTGATATGATTCCTTATCTGCTTGTAAGTCAATTAGTGTGTTATAAGTGTTCAGATAAAGAATTTAGAAATGATGATCAGTGTGAAACTTGTGGTACGAAACGCACAGAAGTGTTTTATTTGAATATGGAAACTGAAACTGAGTATGAACGTTGTCCTGTAGATAAATTCATTAACTACTTATTGCATTTTTCTGAAGCACACCCTAAAACCCAAATCATTGTAGCAGCCCATAACGGAGGTAAATTCGATTCACAATTTGTATATAGTAAATTATTAGCTAGACCAGGTGCAGACGCAATAT